>WUQG02416516.1:0-15641 GCA_011317285.2 Androctonus mauritanicus | reverse complement strand
GTTATAAACAAGCCTTCTGGGGCCATCAGATCGGAAAAAAACGTTTTGTTCACAAATTCCACTGCAAACTTAATAAAGAAAGTGCTCATGAACAAAATTTAGAAGGCATTGTTGAATTAGGAACCAAAAGCAGGATTTAAAGAAGGTTACAAATTACCTTTTCTAAAATAGTGAGAGAACGGTTCAAATCTTTTTTCCCTTGAAAAAAATTTGGCGATTTTTATTTAAATTTTTTTCTCTCTACTTGGGTTAATTTTGATTTGCTTCGAGACTAGCATAGTTGATTGCATTTTTTATTGTTTATTTTTTATTTTATTTTATTTTGTTTCAATGATTTTTTTTCTTCGATTTCAGGACAATTTAGCTAATGCTAAATATGCCATTTCAATGGCAAGGAAGCTCGGGGCTAGAATTTACGCTTTACCGGAGGACATTACTGAAGTTAAGCAAAAAATGGTCATGACAGTTTTTGCTTGCTTAATGGCGATGGATTATATTCCTAACATGGATATTAGACAATCATAGTCGTCTAATCAACGCATTTTAAAAATCCGAAGTCATTTGTTTTGTTTTTATTTTATTTTTTTTGTAAACTCGGGAATTGTACTTGAGAATATTTTCGTCCGCTTTAATGGTTAAGAAATAATATTTCAGTGTCTAAGCTTACTTCAGTTTGAGAAAAACCGGAAAAGTTCCATTTTTTTTTCCGATTTTTTTCAAATTATTATTACCATTTGTAAATAACTTTTTTAAAAAAATTTCGTAGTTCTTAAGGTGCTTCGAATGAAGTAACATTTACTGAGTTGTGAACCCTGAAAATGAGTAAATCGATGGCTGTTGAATTAAATATTGATATATTTTGTACGTGCATATTGATAATAATTAAGAATAATAATAATAATAATAATAATTATTGCTATGATCTAAAAATGTATAAATAAGAAACATATCATTTGACCATATCTTTTAATATTTTGTATCACTTTTAAAAAATAAACACAGTAACTTCTCACTAATCCCTAATCAATTAGTATTTTTAATGAACTATATAAATTACCTTTCATCAATCAAGATTCTGCTTTCATACAATAAATTTTTATTACTTATTTAATAGAAAATACAATTAGAAAAAAAAAACCATTTTATCTATAAATTTGTTTTTTATCTAGAAAAACTTCAATAGCACAATATTTTACTAAAATGAAAAATATAATTATATTGTAAAAATTAAAATATTCTCTTCATTTTATGATCATATACTCCTACATCTTTAGTTTGATGAGCAACTTATATAGAAAATTATAACATACAAAATATTTTAAGAATCATTTTTCTAATTTAATATACAGTATCATATTATAATGCTACTATAGTATTGCAACATTAGTTATAATTTTGCTTATAACAAGTTAATGATACTATTGATATTTAACATCTAATAAAATTATTCCATGTCGTTACAACTACTGTATGACATAAATTGTATATATGCTTCATATAATGATCATTATTTATATATGAGTCATTCCCTATTTCATTCCTAAAAAAAAAAAAAAAGAAAAAGAAAAAATTTAAACATATAAGAAATTTTAAATTTCATATATTAGAATAATGTGACATTGAAATAAATAGATACAACTGAAATATTATATAATGAGTACCTAGAGTCTAAAATATCATATGTTTTATATAGGATTGAATTAAGAAAGTCTTTTCTATATTTGAACTTTATGCATGTACTCAATTCATCAAAGAATTATGGGTGATAATTATTCAACTTAATTCTAAGTAAAATCAAACTAAAAATCATTAAAATGATATGCATTTGCATTCTTTAAAACTATTAATACATAATATTGTTAATTTTTTCAAAAACAAATTTGAAACTTACACAAGGACAGTATTTTGGATTAAAATCAAAAGTGTCTAATACATTATAAGCAAAATTACATTATGATGAATTAGCTGTAATTCTTTTATAATTTTAAGAACTTTCAAAATCCATTTCACTATTGAAATAAGCACAATTAGACAATATGGCAAATTAATGCATTGAAATGAGATGCAATATAGAGGAGTTGATGTTAAGAAAGACATGATCATGTCATATTTTATTTCTCAATAGCTGATATTGTACTGTCAATACTCGTTATTTGTGAATTCCATATTCATATATTTGACTATTCATAATTTATTTGTAACCACAAAATCGAATTCCATGGCACTTTTGCCCTTATTCATGGACTCCCACTGGCCAGTGAAAATACTGTTACCAACATAAACCTTCTCTCTCTCTAATAAAGTTGTTTGTTACCAAATGTAGTCTCTGTGTCATTCTGTCTGAAAAGTGTCATTACCTATCCTTGCTCACTCTCTAGACTGCATGCCAAAAGCCTGTTCATATCGTCTGAAGTCCCACAGAAGAATGTGACACACTATACTTGAACGCAGCCTAAAATATAGATGTCTAACTTTCTAAGTATTTACTCCTTATGCTGAGATTTTATCTGAGATAACAATGACACAGATAATACTGACACAGTTTTCCAACACAATTCAGAAAGACATTGTGTCAGCTACACATCAAACAACTACCATCAAAAATAAGATTTTATGTAATAAATATTAATAGTTAGTATTTTTAAAAAATTAAATAAAGATTACTGTAATTATTTGTAAATACTGTAATACACATTAAATAAGGTGTCTTTTTAAACAGAAAAACACACACAAAGCAAGAATAAAAATGTTGGGAAGAAAGATTCACAGGAACTTAACTTTGTATTTCCCATAGGCACAATGGTTCAGTATTCACAAAGAATTTACAGAACATAACTACTATGAATAATGAGAATCAACTGTATATCTTTACTGAATCTAACTTTCCAATAAATAATACTTTTACTAAGTTATACAGCATATATATAATTAAGAAATAATATCAATTTGACATTTAGTTCTTTAGTAGTTTTTGTTAATATTGATCACTTTAATTTGCATATAAATTCATTTACAAAATCAAAAATAGTATTTAAGATAAGTTTCCTTCACAAACACTTTTAATAAAATAAAAGTGGGAATGCTTTTGGTCTTTCAATCCTCTTCAGTTGTTATGATTATTTTTATACACAAAATCTTAATTTTTATATGGAAAATCAATAATGAGTCAATTTATCAGTTAATTTAGTTTAATTTTATCATGGTCCACATATACTAAATCCCAATTTTTTATATTATAAATTTATTGAAGTATTTATCCATGAGAAATTGCCAAAAAAATATTGGTTTTGATTTTCTGCCATTTAGCTCTTCTTGTTAATATTTTGTTTCCAAATATCAATAAAAATATTAATAAAATGAATTAGATGATAGAAAATGAAAACCAAAACATACAAAAGGAAATTTTGTTTTAAATGCAATAGTGGAAAGTTGACCAGCATATATCAGAAGTGAAAATATGATGTCTCAAATCAGCAGCAAAATAATCATCCTATATTTGCTGAATGATCAGAATTATCAGCAATTGAACAAATTGTTTGATATTAAATATCAAAATCACTAATTGCAATTAAAAGAATAGATTAACTAGTGATCTAGAGTAGCAGCCAAAATGTTATGAATTAGCATTGCAACCACTATTCTATATCACCAGTTTACATTTCATAACATCATTCACATTTCTGATCTTATTTGTGAAGTGTCCAATAAATTGATATTTTTGTATATACATCATCCTTTCAACATTCATGAAATCAAACATTCTAGAGATTGCTATAAAATTTAAAATATAAAATTGTTTTATCTTCTTTTTATTGTATTTTTTTCTCATGTAAGTATAAATTTTTTCATATTTGGTTTTCACAATTTTCTAAATTTTTTATTAGTGTTTTTGAATAAGAGAATAAGAATATTGCTTCATGATTAATATTAAACCTGAAATTAGAGGTTTAATATTAATCATAAGGCAATATGAAGAGTGCATATTAAGTCAAAGCAGTATAATTCGATCAAAATGCTTATTCATGAATTTCTACTTCTGTAAAGATATTCAGAATGTGCTCCTCATGAATGTTGAAGGACTGATGTATTGAAGAATGAACATTCACAGATATCCACATATTTTTAATAGTAAAATCAAAAAAATATATTTGTTAGGAATAAATATGGGCAGATACAGCAGTAAATGAAATGTTGAAATTGCAATGATGATACAGTGTGACTATTTTCTAAATGATCAGTCTTTTTAAGTAATATCTGATATTTAAATATAAATGAAAATAATATTTTAGCAGTAGTCATGTTTATCTATGTATTTTTAATAACTGAATAATATGATGATGATCATTGTTAAGAATATAGCAGATTACATAACTGGCATAAAGGCACATGGAACACTACAACTAAACTGACAAATTTTATGAAAAACTTTTTGATTTTTAATTAACTCATATATAATTTTCCAATTTTATAAAAAGTTTTACTTTACAAAATTTCTTGGTTTATGCTTCGGTGTGTAGGGTATTTAAACTTGGGTTGTGCAAAATTTGACTTATGTAAAACCACCAGAAATAAGGATTATGAAAGTTTGGAGCTTCTGTACTATAATTATATTATATTAATGCTGGGTACAGAAAAATATAAATGCTTTATGGAACTAAAAACATAATGATGTTTTTACAATATTTATTTTTTATTGAATAAAAATATTTTGTAAAAATCAAATTTTTTGTAGGAATCTTTTCTCATTGATTAAGCTTTGATACTAGTACTATAAAAAAATTTTTAGAAGAAGGTCTAAAAACTTTTGAATATAAGGCCAAAATTGCTAAATTATAGAATAATTATGTTTATTTTTTTAATATATATAATTATCAGAAATAATTTAAATATTAATATATATTCAAATTCTAATCATTCTTTTATAATTTGAAATAATTATAATAGTTTTATTTATTTATATTATACATTGTTGTTATTGAGTAATTGCAGTTGGATAAAGATGATAAGATAAATTGCTATGATGGGAGACAGATAGTGAGTCAAATAACATAATGAATATAAACAATGATTAACTGATTTGATATTGTCATGTGGTCATATGATAAGCGAAGTATATAACAGGAACTATATACTAGGAACAGGTACTAATTATATACTTTTATAGAAAGTATCAATCAGATGTTAACAAATGTTTTTTCTGTTTTATATATATATATTATATAATATAATGGGAAAAACAAAAAAGTAAAATAAGGGAAAGTATAAATTAAAGAAAAGCAATTTATACAAAACATCTTAAACAACTATTTTTCAGGTATGATTTAGTCCAAATAAAAATATACAAGTCCAAAAATGCAAAGTTAGAAATATTTGAAACCATAAATCTAAAAATACAAAGCAGTTAGTTTGTCCAGTAGAAAAGAATAAAAGCAAATGTAAACACAGCAAAAGTAAAGAAAAAAATGTAATAGTGAAATTGACTTATTATCAAGATTACTATGCTATTAGATTTGGTTATCATGTGCAAATTCATGTACACAAAGTTCACTGTAAACATTGTACAAAACAAAGGAATCAGGTTGCTGTCAAGTCATTTTTGTAATCAAGTTGCTGATAAAACATAAGAATTTTAATTTTATGATATTGTAAATTTCAGGAAAATGAAAACACAGTTTAATGAAAACACATTTTCATACAGTTCATTTCAGGAAATGAACTGTATGAAAATGAATTGAATACACTATTTTAAGCATATATCACAGAAAAATGTAAAACATGATAACATAAAATTTAAGTTATAATATATATGAATAAATAGGAGTATATATCTATTGTGTGTTATTAATTGGTCTTTCATTAATGCAGTTATCAATAGATAATACTTAAATTGATCAAGATTGTAGATTATTGAATAAGTATAAACAATTTAAAAAAGATATGACTAATTATTATTTATATAAATATTTAATAACAACATATCTAAATACAAAACTTAAAAACAATAGTAGTAGTTCTATTTAATCAATAGACTAATATTAAAAAAATTTAAAAGAATGATTAACATTATTTAGAAATTTGAATATAGGCTATGTAGAACTTACAGATAAAATAATTCATATAATAGGAACATTTTTTGCTGCAATTACTGATTTTTGAGTATAATATTTTGTATATGGAAACTGAAGATGAATTGTGAAAATCACAAATATAGCGAAAAAAATTTCAATTAAATATTGATATAATAATAAATTTAATTATTGATACAGTAAAATATTGATATGATATAATCATTATTGCAACACTACTTTTATAAAATTTTCTCTATAGGCATTGTTTTTTTTTTTGATGCATTGTATATAAACTGAAACCATTTCATTTTTAATAAATTTTGCTTATATACCGGATACAATTATTATTTATTTACTAATTTTATGATTGTGAATGGAAAAAGGCAGTTTATAAATATTTATATATAATATAGTTTATAAAAAGATTTTAGCAATAGAATTTTATAAAAAGTTGTATGATGGCTGTTTTAAACAAAGCATTGTTAGCTACATATTATATCTAGCTATTAAATGAAGAATTATATCTAGCTATTAAATGAAGAATAAGACATAATTGTAAGAATATTCTCTTTTTCACATGATTGATTTAAAATTTTGAAATATATTAAAATATATCATGATGATTATATTTATAAATTTAAAAAGCATTAAGTTGATTAAGTGATTAAGTTAAATGTTTATCTAAATTCTTAAATACATATTATAATATTTGTAAATAATAATGTTGAAAATATAGGTTTCAAAATTATAAAAGTGTGTTGAATTATATTCAATAAGAGATGATTAAAATTTAATTATAAAGGAATATCTCTTAATTATAAATGAATATTTTTAATGAATTAGTTTTTCTTAATTTTTAATTTTTTTTTTATATATATATATATAAAATTTTTTAAAGAAATTTAATAAAAATTTATTAATATTTTTTTTCCTTTTCAGTTGGTGCCAAGGTGGTTAGCTCCAAATGTCCTTACATTTACTGGGTTTATGTTAACTGTTGTTAATGCTTTTCTCCTGGCTTACTATGATTATGAATTTTGTGCCTCTAGTGATATCTATCCACTCTGTCCTCCAATACCTCAGTGGGTGTGGATAATCTGTGCAATAAATCAATTTCTGGCCCATACTTTAGGTGTGATGTTAAGTATTAATATCTATTGGTAATGGATTTGTTTATAGCTTTCCTTTCATCTCTTTACTTAAAAAATCATAAATTTCTTATTAATAACATTGGTGAACATAAGTTAAAATATTATTAAGCATACAATTATTGGTATTTAATTTCATAGTCATATCTTTTTATTTTGATCTTTCAATTAACTTGATTATTAATTCAACATAATTAAGCAAAACATTATAATATGTTTACAATATGTTTACTTAATTATGTTGCCTGATGATGGTGTAGTAAATCCACAGAAAATATTAGCAGAGAATAAAAGTTTAAAAATTTATTGACTGCTAGAGAGTGCTGTTTTTATATATATTATCATTTTGGACATAACCTTTAGTAAAGCAGTTTAGTAGAAGAAGTATGGATTACATTATAATATACAAGATGTATGAAAAAAAACAGATGCTGCTTTCAGCTTAAATTATAGAAACAAGTTTTTGATTGGGGATTTTATTTTTGACTAAAATTGTTGAATTATGCAATATTGTACCCAGTTTTATATTTTCCATTAATTTAATATTTTAGTGTACACCAACTGAATGATTAACAATACAGCATTGAAAGTCAAAGTTTTGATATTTGTATCATGGAAACTTGATTTCAATGATTCAAACTTCAATGATATTTGCAAACATAATGAGCAGGGAAAATACAAAAATAAAGTTTCTTTTTCAACTTAAAATAATTTTATTGAAGAAATTTCAACCCTCTGGATCCTCTTCACCAATTAATATAGTGCAATATAAACTTTTGTTAAATCTTCAACCTACATAAATTGAAATATTAAGTCAATAGAAATCACTAAAACAGATTTAAAATCACATAACTTTAAAGCTGTTTTTTAAAAACTAAGCATCCAATCAAAAATTTCTTTACAGTTTAATCTTATTTTATCCTAAAAAAGCTTTAAGTAGCATTTATTTTTTTGCATGCTCATTACATTTTTTTTTATTTACATATTATGTTGAATATAAATTATGTAAAAATGCATTTATTTTATTCAATTAATTGAAAGTATTATATTGTTAAATTTCTATATTAGTATTAGTTTTCCTAATTTGAAGAAATGAATATTATAATATATTAAATAGATTACTGATTAGTAATACTATAGTATATATTAGTTAGTTAGTATTAATGTAATATTCAACAAATTACTGCAAAAATATCATTTTTTTTTTTATTGATCTCATGTACTTTATAGATAATATATAGTTAGCATACTATTTAATATTTATCTTATATATATTACATAATGCTTTGAATTTTTTTAATGTTTGTTGTGAAGATAACTCTGCCATTAACTACTAAAAAATTACAATATATGGTTGGACTGTAGTGATAAAGATGATTATATTATCTATACATTTTAAACATAAATGAGAATAGATAACAATAATCACTATAATAGGAATTATAAAACATTATATTTACTTAAAAATTCTGAAAAAATCATCTTTTATATCTATGCCAGTATCGATTTATAATCAAAAAAATATATTATCAGTTTGCAAATAAAACTTTTGGACAAATCTCTAAAGAAATTTTGAAATGTGAGGAGGTGAGTTAGTGATTTCAAACTTTTTCAAAATTACAGGGTACACTTTTGATTTTAAAAAATTTTTTGATGAAAAACTTAAAGCAAAAACATATATATTAGACAGATTTTTACAGAACACCAGTTAAGAATCACTGGTGTAGGCAGTTGCAAATGATAATTTTAAGTGACAATAAAATCTTGTCTCTTGTTTATCTCTAATCTTCATATGAAAGAATATAAAATAGATTAAGTCTAAAATACAAGATTTTAGAAAAATAAAATGATGAAGCAAGACAGGACAGAAAGTTAAAGAAAATGAATCAGTCAGTTTTATTTCAAGTAAACAATATGTTTATTCATCATAAAAAATAGTTTTAGAAAATATTTCCCTCATTATCAGCCTTTGATTTTTAATATTTGTAAAATTTGATCTTAATAGTATATTTATTAAAAATATTTCCTATACAATGAATAAATATGATTTTTCATGAAGAGGTATCTTTTTAAGTAGTTGTTATTTACAATAAAACTTTTTGAATATAAAAATAAACCAGAAATTAATTGTAAAGTTTTACTGATTTGATTAGCTGATTTTGAGTATATTTCTTCATAAACTAATTCAGAATTTATGAAAAGTTTAAATATTGATATTAAAAATTTATTTTAAAATAAATCGTATATTCATTTAGTTATATACTCAGATAAAAGTTGCTGAGACTTGAATGTTTTCAAAAACTTAAGCTGATGAGCTGTTAAGAAAAAGTTCTGGAAAGCTCAAGCTATCTGAGCTTTTTTTATAAAAATAATTAACAAATTAACGAGTGAATGATTGCTAATCAATGTAATTGTAGTGATAATGAACAATTTACAGTTTGGTTTTGTTTTAGTTATTAAATAAAGACACTACAGCATGGTTTTGTTTCGTCATAAAACATTTGCCTAGACTAAAATGTCATGATGCGATGTCCATGAAAATAAGAACAACAATATATGAGAGGCACTTGTAAAATACAAACAACATTAAAAATGTTAAACAATAGCATTTATAAACATTTTATAAAAAAAAGATAAATGTAGTTAAAGCTGTATCAAATAATAGTGTATTTCAGTCAACAGAGATAAACATAAAAATTTAAATCATAAAAATGATGTAAAAGTGCATAACTTATGCAAAAATGATTTGACTAAAAAACTAAATGTTGAATGAAATAGCAATATTTGGTAAAAAGACATAAAAATTAGAATAATAAAAAACTTTTTTAAAAGGGTGAAAAAGTCAACATTTTAATCATTCTTTTTTTTAAACACTAAGTAAAATAAGGGAATTAATTAAAAAATGTTTGTAGATAAATGCCCATTTGCAAAAATCACAGATTTGTTGATCATCCATCAAGAGATATTGACAAGTGACATATGACTGTCCTCTTTGCAAAGTCTTGGAAGCAGATTTCTTCTCTCTTGTTTCTATAGTAGGTTGATTCGTAATGCTGGATAGTTGATGGATTGGAGTGGAGCTTATTACATATGAAGTAGTCACAAGCCTGTTTTTATAATTATAATTATTACAGCTAAAAAGAACTTCAGATTATTACAGAAAGGGGATTGATATCCTTTACCAATTTCTATTTTGGCATCTGCACAACAATGTTATTTTTTATCATTCAAAAAATACCATTAACTAATTAAAAAAACATCAAAAATGAAGTTCGAGCTTATTTGAAATGGAGCTTGAAAAAAGCTCTAGCTTCACAAATCAAGAGGACTTAAGCCAGCAACTCTAATTCAGATGTGATCAGCTAAAATATAATGAAACAAAAATGCACTATTAATATATAAAAGTAAATTTTGATAAGTCTTTTTCATCTGCTGCTAATGTTTTTTCATTTTTTTAATCAAAATAGCAGAGTTTATGAATACTTTCTATTAATAGTAAAAATAATATGATTATTTATCCCATAGAAAGACTTCATTGACAAAAGTGCTTTCAGGCTATAGCTCCTCTTCGTTGATGAATTAAATGCAAATAAATAATTTTTTCTATTTGTAGCAAAATAAGTTTTGTATGTTATATTTATTATTAGATGATATTTTGCTAATATATTGTCTTGATAATAAATACAAGATAATAATTATGAGTAACTGTTCCATACAGTAACCCACACTGATTTTTAATTTATCTTCTTTTATGAACAAACTAGGTATCTTAATTTATACAAAAGAAAAATATTATATTTACTTTATACACACACACACACACACACACTACACTACACTACACTACACTACACTACACTACACTTGTCTGATCTATTTTCAAGTAGACTGAAACATTAAGGAGGTGAGAAATTAAATTAATTTTATTGTAAATCCAGAGTAAAATTATTGTGGTAGCAATTATAAAACAGTTTAAAAAAAAATGATGAAAAATAGAAAATGTCTTATATTAGAATTTCTGAAATAAAAATTAGTAATGAAATAAGATTTTTATATAGAATTTCATTATCTTATAATACAGTGTAATGCATTAAGATCTGTGTGAATTTATTAGCATTTACTATTGGATTGTTTGAATTTTTCACATGTTATGAACTATAATTTTAAATTGTGATTGGCATAAGTATTTATAGAATTAAAACAGCTTTAATTCTTTGAACTTACATCTTCATTATGATTGAGTTTGCAACTAATAGCAAATTGTTTTCTATTGCTCTCCAACAGTTTTCAGTATTTTACAAAACAGTCAGTTCTCTAGAATTCTTTATCACAGATAAAATTATGCTGTTTTTAAATTTAAAATAAAAAGATTTTGTATTTTATAATAAAATATATCTGATTATGATAAATGCATTTATGAATTTGTTTTATTAATTATTAAAAATTAAACTTAATCATCAAAATAATTTTTCATAAATTTTCAGATTTTTGTTTGATTTTAATATAAATGCTTTCAACTTTTCTTGCTTGGAATCTATTAATATTTATGTAATTAATAAGTAAATAATTAAACAAATGTTGATTAAGCAAAATTGTATTTCATTTTTGCACATTTTTCTGTTTTAGTAGAAAAAATTTTAGAAATTTGAAACTTCATTTTCAGATGGCATCAAATACATTAAGTTATAGTTAACAGTTTTTGGAACAATGCCAAGTGATCATAGATAACTCCATCTTATAATAGAGTATTTAGTAAATGTTGTTTATGGCTTAAGTTATTCAGTTCTAGTTGTGCTTGCTTTATTTGAAACATTAGCCTTATCAAACTGTTTAAACAAATTACTGCAAAAATATAATTGTTTTCCTAATAGCATGTATTTATAGATAATGTGTAGATAATATGCTATTTAATATTTATCTTTGATAAATATATATAATATTGTTTATTTTTTTAATGCTTGTTGGATAATTCTTCCATTATTTGCTAAAAAAGTTATAATACAGGTATGACTGCTTAGTATCCTGGTTCCATCAAATAGAATATTATATGAATTTCACATTTTGCAAGCATCATATGTAAACAAGTCCAGACAGTATACTATAGTGCATTGTACCTATACTGAACTGCCTAAAATAGCTGAAATACCGTACAGTAATATAATGTATCATAATACACTAACAATACTAACAAAGACAGATGATAAAATAATACTATATAATAATAATTGGTTAGGGAGTCTGGAGTTTAAATTAAAAATTATTGTATGCATTCTATACTTACCATGAATGAACTGTAGTTTGAGTGATAATATTTACTCCTTTACCAGCTTCATTCTTTTTAATAACTTTTATATCCAACTCAATAATTTTCCTTTCCTCTTTAGGAGCATCACTAGAACTGATTTTGGGGCCCTGATATAATTTATTTCACAAAATAAAATTCCACAGATATACACTAATGCAAGACCTTGTGAGAAATTTAAGAGAGAGATACTGCAAGACTGAAAACAAAATGTTATACAGTAAATGTACAACAAGTGTACAGTACCTATATTTACTGTGATGTAATTAGATATGTGTCATACTGTTATACAGATGATAGTGCAATTTATTTGTTTATATCAGTTTTACATGTAAGTAC
The DNA here is from genome assembly GCA_011317285.2 of Androctonus mauritanicus. Classification (NCBI taxonomy): domain Eukaryota; kingdom Metazoa; phylum Arthropoda; class Arachnida; order Scorpiones; family Buthidae; genus Androctonus; species Androctonus mauritanicus. The sequence goes on along the minus strand of WUQG02416516.1, from coordinate 2,784 downwards.
ATCTGCTATAGCAGCTTACATTCTCTATATCCTATTAACTGAATATTATTTCTTACTCTGATACATTGGATATCATTATCTCTAATTAAATTTTTATTTTAAAATGCTGCTTATCAAAATTTCTCTATATATACTGTAGTATATATTCATATATTTTTATATAATTCAAGTAGCAAATTGAAGAAAACTTTTTCTAACCCTAAAATCCAAAAATACCTTTCTTTCTTCTTTATACCTAGTTCAGATTCTTTTAAAATCAGAAACAAATAGATGAGAATTCATTTCAAGTCACTGAAAATTTAACTGTATCTGCAGAAGATATAATTGAGATTTCTAGAAATTTTCTATAAATTTTGGGGTTTATCATCGTGTGAAACCGTTACATCATCGTTATTTGCCGTGCGTATTCAAATGTTTTTCGAGTTGATGTGTCACGAGTGCATTATTGTTTTTGCACTTGAATCCGAACATAACACAGCACATACCTAGTTCCTCTACATATGGATATAATAATATAATGGCCTGAGAAGAAAGCCAACTCCGGTTTGTACGAATGAATGTATGAATAATTTCATAATTATGATGTTGATATGCATAACATTTGTTGTGTAAGCATGTTCGACGTCGATAGGCAGGGAAAAAACCTTTCATGAATTGAATTAAAAAAGAAAAAACACTGATATTAACAGCCATACATCGAAATAATTATTTTTGGACCAAGTCTTGAAAGTTTTTCTATTGAAAGACGAATCTAATTTGCGATTTGTGTTGGATTATTTCAGACGGTAATCAACAATTTGGAGGAGATGCAGCAGAATCAGAGTTACAGAAACAATGAGCGTGGTCGTAGCATGGGAGTGGGCCCGATGCGCTCTAAGCCCATCGAGAGACGCCATGACACCTCGCCCTACAGCGGTGTGCCCTACTTGTCGCCACCTCTGCCCGAGACGTGGAGGAGAACGAACTCGGACTCGGCGCTACATCAAAGTTCCAACGAGTGCCAAGGAAATTCACAGCATCCACATCACAGGCGGGGTAGCGACAATACCTGTAAGTTTCAGTTTGAATTTGATACACTGAGGGTGGATTCATTTTGCCCCAAGAATTTTCTGTCGAGCACTAAAATAACTGCTACTGAATGAAGATGGAAAATTCTTGAATCTCAACTTGATGATTCAAGGTTGCATTGTTTTTGAGACGAGATGAGTTTACTTGTATAAAGATTGTTTGGCTCAAGATCATTGAAATTTTGTCACTTTTGGTTAGTTCAGTTTTGAATTTAAAAAAAAAAAAAAAAAAACAATCTAGGGCCTCAGTCCTCACAAGGCAGGAAAATATTTTTGATTTAAGTTAAATCTTCCCTCAGTGTAGTTTTATCTCATAAAACACAGATGCATGATTAACAAAAAATATGTACAATCTATCACATGACCTAATGCCATTGGCAGGTCTGCTATCATCAGGTGTTGACAGTTTCTTACACTCATAATCTATGTTTAGAGGATTTTAGGACGACTTATTATCATCTTGTAACATAAAAATATTTTGATCAGACACTCTTAAGTCAAGATTAGAATGATCTAGGGCCAGGAATTTTAATATTGTCTGAAAATTGATAATCTTAATTTAAAAGCCTTATATTTCTGTATCGAATGTAATTGTCAAAAGGATTTTATTCTTGAATCAAGATTAGTAAGCTATGGGATTATTTGTGATTTGGGCCTATTCAAAATATTATGATTTACTAACAAATCAACGTCGATCATCAAACACCTCACTCTCTAAAGTGAAAGGAGCATTTTCAGCCACGTTTTTGCTCGTTACGAGCATTACAGCGAGCGTGCTCGCTAGGCTTCTCTTTTTTCGCGTCAAACGAGCATCATAGCGAGCGTGCTCGTTTGTGAGCTTGTTTTGACTTGTTTAAGAAGAATGCTAACGAGCACGCTCGCTATGATGCTCGTTTGACGTGAAAAAAAAAGAAGTCTAGCGAGCACGCTTGCTGTAATGCTCGTAACGAGCAAAAACGCAGCTGAAAATGCTTTTTTCACTTTAGAGAGCATAAGGTGTTCAAGATGTAGAAATGTTTGACAAAATTGTAAACTGATATTTTGTGTTTAACTCCAGATCAACAAAGAGGACACAGTGCTGACAATAGAGATTCACATCATTCGAATTTTCTGGAGCGGCCCAGATCTTCTTGTGAGATGCCGAGGGTGCCCGGAATAAAGTAAGTCCTAAAACAATATTTTGCACTGGTCAATTGTTGAGCTTCAATCGATTCCTAAAAGTGGTCGAGAAATGTGAAAAGTTGCTTTCAATCGACGAATGACGACGTGTCATCGTATCTGATATTTTTCGTCTAATCCTTCTGATGATCGGAAATCAGTCTTGTTCATTATTATCGAGACTTCCTTTCTACTTCATTGTTTGGCTGGAATTTCATCATACATATTTTTTCCCTAGTTTACTCAATATTAATCTGCCTTTTTATGGTCAACATAATATTTACTTTTCTTTTTCTCTGCAGACCTTTGTTTTTATAATCATCTTTTTTTTCTGATTGATCTCTCATGACCGATGTGACCAGACTTCGTTTTATAAGGGCAGTTGGGGTCAAAGAAAAGCTTTTTTTTTGGAAGGTGACATCCGTTTTGTTATTCGATACCTCAGAACATCCTTACCAGAGATCAAAAAGCTTCAGAAGACTGTAATGGGTTTTTGGTATTATTCAAAATTCAGATCATGTCGAAAAAAGAATATTAGAATTTAGACCTATCTAGGTTC
>WUQG02416505.1:0-15643 GCA_011317285.2 Androctonus mauritanicus | reverse complement strand
CCTCCGCAGGGGTGGGCAGCCTGTGGAAGGGCTTGTTTCGCCCCGCCACTTAGTATTCTAATTGAATGGAAAGTGGCCTCATCTGTTGACCAAAAAAAAACAATAAATAACTATAAATGGTTTGCAATTTTTTTTGTATCACAAGGGCTGCTTGAAAACAAACTACTTTAATTACAAAGTTCACAAAACAAAAACCGTGTTTAAAAAACTCTTTCAGAAAACAAATTAGATTTTTTTGTTTTTTTTTGTTCTTTTTGCATATTTTACGCCCCTTTCCAATCAGAGAGATTACTAAGGGGCGAAGCCAGTTCTAACCACAGGCTACATCCACCTCCGTACAGCGGGCCGGATGGTGAAGGACCAGCCGGACCAGCAACCTGAAAAACTCTTCAGTAATTACTAGACCCGAGACGTGAACCCGGATTCTCCTACAAGGCACACCGACATCATTACCACTCAGCCATCCAGCCGCAAACAAATTAGATTAATAAATAATAATACTGAAATAGGAAACTTAGTAAGATTGAGCAGAGAAAACATTCTGCCATAAGACATAATTATAAATATGTGTTCTGGTAAGACGATTTTACATCTACAACAATGCTATAATTTATGGGGATGTATTTTCTTGTTCCGGAGGATCTTACCACTGTCCCATTGAGGAAAATACTGTCGTTTGCTTTAAAGACGGGTCTTCTTCTGAGATGATTTGATTGGGGTGCACAATAGACCATTATTGGTCGCGGTGCTTGGGCTGGGCAGGCTCCTCCCTTTACTACTATGCTGTAATTTATATAAAAATAAATAAAAATATTTTAAAAATATGTGAAATACTATTGTCCGATTAAAAAAAAGCCAAAACAAGGTCAAAAAATGAGAAATAAACGATTAAAATCCGCAATAGGGAAAAGTTTGCAATAAAATATTACCAGTCATGATAGATAAGAATAATGCGTTAAATACTACAGATCTCCTGATCTTCACTCATCACGATGAGATAAATCTACCCTATGCACAGTATTGATAGGAAGACTGTTGTTTCTACGGAAGATAATTTTTTTTTTATTCCAAAATACCTATAGCGAAAATTGAAACTTTTCCATTTGATTTAGAAAAAATTTCTAATACATACTAGATAATAAATATATACAATTTAAAACTTTCATATTTTTAAAGTTATATATTATTATTAACTTTTTTTTAAAGTTTATTTCAAAGCAAACGAACAACTTTCTATTTAGAAATAATTCGCAAAACAATGGCGAGTAACGCACACGACAGCAATAATGATGATAATAATCTAAGTACATTGTTATATATTTTAATAGAGATGTTTAAAGGAGAAAAAATTCCAATAAAACCCAAAATTAGAAATTTATAATATTTATTACAAAATTATTATTATTTTTTTTATATTTGTGATGGCTATGCGTATGATTTAAGAGAACGTGGTCAGCAGAAACTGCTGGTGGAAGTGATGACATTAATACCAAAAAATTATTATTATTATTCAATTTTTATTATGGAACGAGATGGATCACAGTGAAACAAAAATATTGCTTTTTTATTTATTTTTATTACGAATAATATTTTATAAATTTAAGATATCATTCGGGTAGTAAAGAATTATTCCGAACAGAAATTAACCAAATAACAATTGTTTTCAAATATAAATAATTTATTGAAGATAATGGAAGAAAGAAGACATTTGCAAATTTCGTGAAAGAAATATTTTAAAAAATACTCAATAAATTTCTTTTAAAAAATAAATAGCGCAACATCAAAAAAGGAAAAAAATTGTTTAGACCGAATATTGAATTATCACAGAAGAAACTACTGTACATAGCCATCTAATTTGATTTCATTTATGGTTGAAGTCGTTTCGAAAAGGCGCTCTGAACTTAAAAAATTCTTTTATTTCTTTTCAGAATTATTTGAAATTAATTATTATTCAAATTTAAAACCTTACCTTTGAAAATAAATTCTCAAAAATGTCAAAACGCACATTTTTAATCTCTCGCACTTTATATCAAACGCATTCGAATTATAGCCTTCGAACAATGAAATAATAATGAGCAGCATATTGTCACGTTGTTAATGATTACGATATCAACGCCGGAAAATTTTGTATAGTATGAGAAAGGCATAAAATAATAATTTATAGAAATTCGATCTGGAATTTTTTGCTTTACGGATGACACCGAATTTAAATGTTACAAATTAAAATATGAAAATTACATATAGTACTTTTTTATACTATTTATTACAGATTTGCAAAAGGATAACAGTTTTTGCACTTCAGATCCAAAAGGGAGAAAAATCTATTTTCGTTTCGATAGAAACAATATAAATAAAAATCATAACAGCGTATGACAGTTTTATTTCGATCATTCCCTGCACACAATGAGTTTTTTGTTCGCCGTAATTGGCGAGAAAGAAGACATTATAGTGGTGACACAACTAATTTCCATTTTACAAAATTCATGTTAATTTTTCATTTTATTTGATGGTAATCGATTAGTGGGAATTTCGTATAAACACAATTATCCAGGACATGTTCAAGAACTATTACTATTTCGTGAAATATGGATGCTAAAACTGTTTAAGAAACGCATTTGGTCAAAGATGATCTTAACATTTAAAAAATAAAATCAATAATCTATAATTTTATGTGTTTTAAGAAATGTCATAAGGATATAGCACTTTTGATTTTAAAAATCGCTAGTTTAAAACAAATTATATAAATCGAACAACGAATAAAAGTACAATACAAGTTAAATTCGCAATTTAACTTGTATTGTCAATATAATCAACTCCAATGTTTCTACGAGTTTTTTTATATGAAAATAAACTTGATTATAATTAGAGAGTTTACCAAATTTAATATTATATCTATTTTTAATTAAGGTACATTCATAATCTGCAAAACAAATTATGCGACAATATCCTAACTTGTTTAACTAATTCAATATATAGTGAGGAGGAAATCAATATTTTGGCATGCAAATGTTCCATTTTAAATTGTGACTTAAGCTTTCTAGTAAGAATGAGCCAACAGTGCAGCCTTCTCCCAAATTACTAATCCACTTTAACAAATTTTTTGTAGTTATCACAGAATTGAATAATTAAAAAAAGTTATCTGATAAATTAAATGATTAAGCATATTCGTTGCAATTTCTAAAATTTTCCCGAACTCTGATCAAATCATAAAATACGACAGTTGGTATTGCTTATATATAGCCGACTTGAATTTATAATTTTTAGAATTCCAGAATTGTTTGTTGTGGCTGCCATAGATATGCAATCATATTTCAATTAGAATTAAAGACGATTTTGTTTTTTTCGTATCTGTTTCCAAACTTTAACTTCAAACATGCAACATCGTCGAATACTAAACATAATTATATATTCCCGGATCATCATCAAATCTCTAAATTTATAACAAATACGATCTTAAAAAACTTTTATTTGGAACAGATAATTCTACAACAAAGTCCTAGTTTAAAAATTTTTTCTGGAGCCGCGATTAATCATTTACTGGTTGTTCCAAGAATTTCAAGTAAATTTTTCAGCAGAAAGTTTGAAATGATATCTATTTGAATTTCTTACTCATTTAAAATTTAGTTAAAATGAAAAAAAATTTATTTTAGCGATTTTATAAAGGTATATTCTGTCCATTTTAATATTTAGGACGGAAAGAATGACAGTTATGATTATGTTCATTGTTTTAATTAATTAATGCTATTTAATTCATCAATTGGAATTGACTAAATCTTTATTGAACACTTTCTGTTTAATATCTCTTTTCTTTATCACCATGACATATTTTATGGATGCTATTTTCTTATGAACACGTGAAACTTTACATTTGCATCCATAATGATACCCTTTTGTACATTTAATTATGCCTCGTTGTTATAACCACCAAAATTTTAAAAAGAAAATAAGTAGTTTGGTATATTACAATTTTCTTTTCTAGACAAGTAACATATGTATTATACAAATCATGTATTTAATTAAAATTCTACAAAGTTTAAATGATATATTTAAACAAGAAACCGTAACAGCCATATAATTAAAAATTATCATGCTTACAGAAAACTGAGGTAACTTACTTAATTGGACACTCATTTTGGTCTTGCACCACATAATTTACATGCACTTGTGATAAAGAATAACCACACTTCAAAATATATTAACAAAATAAAATACCATTCCATTTTTATGATATAAAAACACAGCAAATCTTATGCACTTCATATTTTGACCTTTTAACAGTGATTTTGGTATTTATAATATAATCTTAAACTAAAGAGAATTCTCAAATTTTAAACCGGTTTAGATTATACAAATTTGAATTCTTACATAAAAAACAGCTATTTTAAAATAGTCATTTATTATATTGTTGTTAATAATGTCTAGTTAAGATTATAAAGAGAAAGTATAAAATTAGAATAAAATTATGAATAGAATTGCACAAGAAAGGAACTATTTATTTCTTAAATACATAAAAGCCATGTTAATTTTAATTATTTCTATTTTAGAAAATATATAACTTTTGTACTTTTCAGATCGCATTTAATAATTTAGCAGTTTTAAAAAATTAAAACTATGATTTATTAAAAATTTAGCAGTTCATAATCGAATATTAATGGTAAAAATATAAAATTATGAAATGAATCTCAATACAAATTAATGTCAATTTAAAAAAAATCATACTATAATAAAAGCAAAAAACTAAATATTTTTGTTTGATGTGACTTTTTAACAAAAGAAAAATATGTAAGAAATAACAAATGGAAATATAATTTTACAGTTTATTAATGCACATCTAGACATTTCATTATTGAACTGTATGATTTTAGAATATGGGCATCTCTTTTTTTTTTACAATATGATTCACTGCAAGCCACGCTCTAAACACAAAACTGTTCGTGTATGCAGTGAGGTAACAAGATATTCTACATAAATTATCCCCACAACTAAAAATGACAGTACAAGTATTTAATCTAATATAAATCATGAAGTTATGAAATATACTTTATATTGATGATTCAATAAGTGTTCTTTTCCATTCTGTATTGAAATAAAACTCCAATTATGAATTCTTCTACAGAAAGATTTTTCTAAAATACATTATAATAATATGACTGCATACATGAAGAATTTTATATATAAATGATCAGTTGCTGTAGTTCAATTAATTTTCAGTAACTTGGTTACTGAAACATCAAGTATTTTGCACAAGTGGGGCAATCCAGTGTAGAATGATTGGCAGGTATTGAAAGATTATACATTTGTCAAAGTATTTCATGGCCAGATTCAATTTACAAGCTCCCTAACATAAATTCAAATCACAATATCAGGGCACATTTCTTCCCTTGTGGAATGCTTTGTAAGCATAAAATTACTGAAGTCAAATTCCAATGAATTCTTTTCATTTATATTCTATAACTCCTTGTAAGTTCTTACTTGTTCTTCATCGATAAATCTTTTGTGGGAATTTCATACCACAATTTCACTCCTTTCTAATGACAAACTAATTTTCAGATCTGTACAAGTTGTTGTTTTGACTTGCACACATCTGTTATGACTGTACACAATGTGTGTAACAAGAAACAAGTGTTCCAGATGCAAACAGGCAAGATTATACATATATATGTATATTTAAGTAAAATATATTTATTCACTTATATATACATATATATGTAAATTTTATATTTATATATTTATATATATATATATATATTTATTTTTATTTATTTATTTACATTAGCACTGTGTCTTGAGTAATGCTATAGGAGAAGTAACAAATTTGAACAACAAAAAAGGTGCATATTCTCATCTTTGCAACAGTCCACTCCTGAAAAAACCATTCTGTTAACAATCAAATAGCTTCTTCCAAGTGTCTGGCCTCATCTAGTGAGAAATACATGAAGAAAAGGCATAAAATGCCTTGAGCAAACTTGGTAAACAGTATTCATCCTTCAATTTCTGCAAACTTGAATTTCAAGTTTCAGAATGGCAATGTCAGAGAAATCTATACCTGAAAAATGAAAAGCTATTATTAGTACTTTTATTGGTCTCAGTATCTAAATTAATCAATGAAATTAATTTTTATTTAAAACTGTTTTGTTTTGGTTAATTTGATTTATGAACTAATGCTTCAATTTGTGTGCTGAAAATGTTTATCTTTGCATGAGATTTAATTAACCAAAGATTAATTATCAAGCATCTGTTATGCTTAGGGATGAAATCAATACCTTGATATTGATACAAATATTGATATTTTTCTCAATATTGCCAAGTAGCAAAGAAAATTTTTTATAAACTTTTTCAACTATACATCAAAATGGATTTTTTAATTTTTTCTAATAGAAATATTAATAGTAGTAGATAATATCAAAAGTAATTAAACTTACAATATTAAAAAGTAAAATGTTTGAAACAAAGTAATTTAGTTATTTATTAATATACTGTACACTACATTAATGACATAGATTATTGATTGATTTCACTTATCAATTTTTCAATCTTTAATAAAAAATATAAAATTAAATTGTGTTCTCTTTAAGTGAAATATAAAGTATAATTTAGGGCCAAATAACTTAAGGTTATTTTTGAATAAATATAGTATCTTCAAATAAATTTTTCATCATTTAATAAACCAATGGATTTCAAATACTTGAAATCCATTATAATAATTTAAATTTGATGTAGATAACTACTAACAATAAAATCAGCTATAATTAAAACTGTTTATAAAATAAAATATGATATTCTTAAATTATGCAGTCAATTCTGGATATAATGGTCTCAGTTGTAATGAATACATTTTGTTTGTTCAAACAGCATATATTTCAATGTATATTAATAATTTCAGTTTTAATAAACACAAAAATGGAAATTCCAAAAAATAATGTCAATCTAATATAATTCTTTGAAAAAATTAATTCAAGGATCATCAAATGCCACTTTCTTGTATATTACACATCAATACTATGCTAGAAAATTGCTAATTATATTAGAAAAAAAGAGATTTTCAGTTTTAAATTTTAATGATGTCATGGCAGCATTCCTAATACTAAAATCATTTAAAATTGCAATAAAAAGAATAATTTCTGTACATTTTATATTAATGTACATATTAACACTTCAATAGAATTCTGCTCCTTTTACTTGTCATTTATTACATGCATGAGCAGAATTCTATTTGTGATTTAATACTCTACTTTGTATATTTTGACTTATACCTCTCTGGCAGGGTAAATTTATGACTTTTGAAAGTTTTAGTGCAGTCTACTAATGCCACCTATTAATATTTCATGAAATTTTTCCATCTTTTTTTTAATTATATGTAAATTTCAGAGATGTAAATTTGGAATATTTAATGTGTTTAATTTATAATCACAGCTAAAATTTGCAAATTATGCATTATTTTTTTAATAAATTTGGATTTATCTTCATTATTTTATATTAATTAATTTTTTATTTTCTGTTTTTAAATTTAATTCTTAAATGTTCAAGTTCTGAACTGTAAATTTACTTTTTATAGATGGTCTTTATTTTTTGTAATTTGATCAATTTTTATTACTCAGTAATGATTTTCTCATTTTTTCTTTGCAACATTGGAGAAATTTTGTTTATGCAATTATACACAAAATCTGTAGTAATAATAATCATCAATAAACTGAATTTTTTTAATGCATTTAATTGATAAACATGGCTAAAATTTGTCAATTCTTCATTATTTTATGCTAATCTATTAAATTTTTTTTATTCTTTTTAAATTTTAAATATAATTTTTGGATGTTCATATACTGTACAATATACAGTAAATATTTGCTTCTATTTATTCCTACATAATTTTTTGTAAATTGATAGTTTGTTATTATTCTATAGCATTTTCACTCCTCCTTTTGTAAGAACAGGGATATATATTTTTGGAATTACATGCAGGATTTGGAGAGATAAAAGTAGTGTTTTTTTTTTATGCGTTTAATTTATAATAGAAGTTAAAATTCATAAATTACACAGTTTCAGATTTTTATTTTCATGATTTTACATTAATCCTTATAAATTTTTAATTTTTTTTAAATTTGAAACAATTTGATATTTGCCTTCTAAAAATAAAAATATTGATTTTTCATATTATAGATATTTTTATTTGTATTATATTAATGATTGAATTGTTGTTTATTTCTATACATATAGCTGTAAATAATTTTTACAACTGATTGAAAGTATTGGATTACAAAACAACAATGACTATCTTTGTGATCCAATACTTTTTTCCATCATATTATATAAATAACCAATCTCTACATCCAGGTAATTGAACAAGTCACATTGTACATCTAAACTATGTATCTTTATACAGTTTAGATGTTTATCAGCCATATTTATTCTAATTTTCTCAAATTGATATGTCAAATTCTTTTTTCTTCATACTTAGAAACAAACCAGTCATTAATTACCTATTTATACTTTTGCAAAAAAGTATAAATAGGTAATTAATGACTATAGTTCATATTTTATTATAGAAATATACCCATATGTATAAAAATTTATATATTATAAATTTATATATGTATAAAAATTTTATATTATTTTGATCTATTTAAAAAGTGTTAAAGATTTTGTATTTAATTTTTTTTTCTTAATCATATATATATATATAACAGGCATATCTGAATTAACTTTATACTGGATACATTATTATTACCTAATAATTTCTAATTTGCCAGCATTCATAAACAGCATAATAATTGCTTTTCAGATAATATTAGTCATCTGCCATGACTGTTCACATCCTTTGTTTGCAAAAATGAATATAATTTAATAAAATCTCAAATAATAGCTTTGTCAATCTGAAATGTTAATTGAAACCAGCAAGACTATACAATGGAACAGTTTCCTTCGAGTTTTCTACTTTTTTAATACGACTTTTATTTTAAAATCATGTTCCATTTGTCTAATTGCCATTGACATTATTAATTCATCCTCTTCCAATTCAGAATCAATATTATTTATCTTTAAGAAGATTATTGCAATAGCAGACAACACCAGAAGTCACCATGCTTGATTGGCATTTATTTTTGGCACATATTCAGATAAGCTAACTGCATGCTTAATACATGACTTATGCTTGTGCTAGAAGTGGCAGCATCAATAGTTCAGAAGATTTCATCAGATCTGTTTCTTTGCCATATCTTAGCTATTTGGCAATCAAAATTAATATCAATTTAAAAATACAAATTTTGAAATATTATTGTATACAAAATGAAAAACATATGTTATTTTTTCAGCTTTTTTTACTGTAAAATTAAACATAATTTATAATCAAATATATAATTATTTCTATCTATCTTACAAATTCCTGTTAGAATATCAAAATTTACAAAATATAGATAATCCTTGATTTACAACTATTTGGGTCAAATCCCACTATCATAAATTGAAAATGTCCAAAATTTATAAATTTCTCATTTTTAATGCTTAATAGGACACTATACATTATCTTAACAATCATAAAGAATACAAACTACAAAAATTAGACAAAAAAAGGATGCTTTCCATATTTTATATCATTGAGTACATTGAATAAAGGATTTGAACCCATTGAACTACATTAACCAATCATAAAATTAACAGATATCATCATCATTATAAGTACAAGTGGTTGTAAGTCAAGGAAGTCATAAGTTGATAAATATATATATATAAAAGTAATTTATTTATTTATTTACTTATAAAATTTTTTTCTAAAGACTTAGAAAAAATTATTTATAAATAATTTTGCATAATTTTTCATTTTAATTTTAATTAAAGTTTATAGTACTAAAACTAGAGAATATTTCCAATTATTTTGTGTGTATAAAAACATTATTAAAAAAGCAAGTTAAAAGATAGAAAAGTAAAACAAAAATGTGCAAAGATTTATCCTAATATACAGATGAAATGCAACAAGTCAACATTGATTGCTGGAAGCACAGATCAGTTTCTGACTCCATGATTTATCATCATTTTATATTATTTTTTGTAAAGAGTAGATCTATAGTAAAAAATCAATGAAAAAATAATCTAATGCGTTATATAAACATTAGACATTTTATGCTTAATATAAACTGAATCTGATTTATGATATTTTCTTCATACTGTAATTTGTTTGAAAATTGATATTTTTGAAAATGATTTTATTTCTATCGTTATTTAAAATTGTATTTTATCAAAATCATATGTTGAAAACAAATGGTTTAGCAGAAAATACATTGTAAATCTAAATAATGCTAAACTGTATTAAAACAGAAAACAAAATGGCAGATTTTTGGTAAAGAACACTGACAAAGAAATTATTTTAAAGTTCAAATAGATAGTGATTTTTTATTTATTAGCTCTTTTGTATCTTTAAACTAATAAGATATTTATAAAAAAACTAGCTGAAACTTACAAATATTTGCAGCTGATTTTTTTATTATTTATATTTTGTGAGAATGTAAAACAATAATAAAAAAAAACATTTTAGATATTTTAATAAAAGTTTGCTACAATAAAGCCTCTCTATATATAAAATTTCATGTTTGAATTTTTCCAAAAACTGATACAATTAAAACTTTTCACCCTTAAGAAGGCAATATATAATTGGCCCTGGGTAAAAACTGGGTGAGGAATGTAATCCTCGATCTATTAAATGACTGTCTGTTTTTGTTTGTCTATTTTTCTTTTTGCTATAGGTTATTTTTTAGATAGAAGCATTTGCAAACGTTGCATTTTTATATGGTATGTTGTACAGTGTCCAACAAAGAACCTCAGGAACAGCATTGCCAGATCTGAATTGCTGAAAGTAGCGAGCTGAAAGACTATGGACAGCAAGAAATTTTAAAAGGGATTATATAACAAATTAAAAATGAAAATCATATGCAAAAAGCTGCTAAATTACAAAAATCTAAAAATTAAAGTAAGTCAAACTTTGTTGTTACAGCAACAATGACAATGCAATTTCTTCAGACATAATGATAGTTGCAATCTCTAACAAAAAGCATCAGGAAATATAATTTAGTCATCTTACATTATAAGCAAATTTCAGATTTATAATATACATAGGTGTATGTATGTATGTATGTACGTAGAATAGCTATTTATAATAGCACACCACCACGTGGTATTAGTCACTAAGCCTATCAAAGTTTACCTTATTTGATATTATTTAATTAATGTAACATAATTGTTAGAAAATTAAAGATAAATATAATTGTTAGCAAATTAAAGATAGACTACATGTTAAAAACAAATCATCATCATCATCATTTTAATATAAAATCTGAATTTTAGTAATTTAACAAAATAATACATAGTACAGTATTCAACATTTGCTATTAATTTGGTAACTGAGCAGTCACACTGGATTATAATGATCATGCAATTATTTCACTTGACAATTATAATCCAATGACATTGATCAAATCTTTACCATCTGATCATTATAATTCAATAATATTTGTTAGCTAAAATATCACATAGTTATTGTAACCCAATGAGATTGCTCAAACATATAGAAATAAGGATTTTATTATAATAGATATTTTATTAAAAATTTTCATAATCTTTCTTCTCCATATATTTGGGCATTAAAAATATAAAAGAAAAAATGGAGGTAAATATTGCATTAACATATAAAAATGCTTATACAAAATCATTTGTATGAAAATTCAAGCTTTTGCATTCTCAGATATAACAATGTTTATGAAAAATAATTCTAAATGGTCCCACAATGCCCATTATAACAAAGTTTTAATACATATTTTAAAGTATATAGTTTATGTAACTTATATTCTTCAGTTACTTGTTTATCTCTGCTTTAAATGCATATAATAATTATTCAATCAGCTATACAGCAGAAAAAAAGATGATTTTGTTTATTGAACATACTTATACAATTTACTTAAAAGTACTTTTGGCTCACTTATTATATAAATCACTTTAAAAATACAAAATAATCAAAAGAGTACAAATTGTTCATTAATTCTTTTGTATGTTAATAATATATTAGTGAGTGAACTGTAGAATAGAAAAGACACAAGGGCATAAGAAAATTTTAATATATGAAGTTATTATGAAAGTTATAGAAAGGATTTGAACATATTTTGCTATGGTAGTTTGTGGTAAATGGTTTTAGTAATATATATATATATATAACTAAAACCATTTACCACAAACTACCATAGCAAAAAATGTTCAGATTCTTTCTATAATGAACAATTTGTTCTTTGGTGATTATTTAGTATTTTTAAAATAAATAAAGTGGGCTGAATTTAATAAAAAATGAAATAGGCTGAAAATATTTTTATGTAAACTGTGCATACATACATTCAATAAATAAATATCTTTTTTTTTTCAGTCTGCTGTATGGCTGATTGAATAATTATATATTTGTTTTAAATTACATAAACTGATTGTTTTAACTGAAGAACTTTTGTATATTCCCTCAGATCTTAAATCAGTCAAAAATTTGCAAAAAATATAGTCAAGAATATAAGATAATCATAATTTTTAATATTTTATTAAAAGAAAAGAAAAAAAAACAACACTGGTTTCAACTATGGAAATCTTAAGTTCCTGATAATTCAGAAATTGCTAAATAGTTAACCTCTCCAATTAGCAGGAATTAATATTCTCAAAAAAAAAAATTAATGAATATAAAATAGTGCTTTTGGAATTCTTAGTTTCCTCTGTATTCATTAAAGTAATTTTTCTTCAAGAATATTAATTCCTGCTAATTGGCTAATTGTAATTAAGTTAGAATAAGCAATGAAAACTTAAGGATAGTTAGAGGAAAAATATTCTTTCAATAGAGTTTATTTTAATTTAAAAGTATATTTAATTTTTATATATGTATTCAAATTTATGAACATATATTTAAATTATGAATACTCTAAAATATAACTAAATCAAGAAAAAATTTATGAGCAAATGTTTAAATTTATTATTCACAAAATAAGTTTAAAAAAAATGTTTTATTTACAATTATCTTGGACCATGATCAGCAACTGCAATTCCATGTTGTTGCAAATGAGCTCTTAACATCTGATTTTCATTCTTTAATTCTTCACATTGCTGCCTTAATAATTCAACTTCTACAGATAAACGTTCTTTGTCTTTTAATATTTCTGGCATTTTTGAATTGATATTCCTTAATTCCTGAATATAATCACATGCTTTAGCTAAAATTCCTCCTTTACTCTGCAGATAAAAATAGAATGCAATGATAAGTATTCTTTTTTATTATAATGTAAACATTTTTAACAATAATTTGTAATTCAAATTACAACCACTCTCCAAATTATGTAATGGTTATATTTTTCATAATTTTATGCAAGTCAAATTTTAAGTTGAAAAATAATTTAACAAAAATTTTGCATTAAAAATTTTCAGAGCTGCATATAACTACAATGAATGCATCTATATAATATTATGATGCTATATTGTTCCCTAACTGAAAATGAGACACCACCATATAAAACAATATCAAACTAATATGATACTTAAGATCAGCAAGCAATACATAAAAACACAAATAAATCATATAACATGTCAATTTAATAATATAACCTAACATGTTCAAATCTGTTACCTATAAATACAGTAGCTATTTATACTATATATCTGAAAAATTAAATAAAAATTGCAAATATTTTATTTAAACTTGAATTTACATAAATTGGGGAGTGGCTATATAATAGAAATATTCTTATCTGACAATGATTTAAATAAATACATTTTCCATCTATGTGCTTATTTAAAAAAGAAAATCTTAAAAGTATATTAAGATATGTTTGAATGATAAAACATTAATTTTTCAATAATAAAAATCTAAAGTACTCTTAAGAGAAATATTGCATGAAAATTCATTTTAGATACTATTTGCTACATTCTTTTGCAATTCTATTTACATCCCAATTTGTAATATTACATATTTTCTTATTAAATAGTATATAAGCCATCTTTTCAAATTGATTATTGCAAGTTGGTTAAAATTATTAAATAATTATTAAATTATTTAATAATTTTGTATATATTAAATTACTATATTAAATTATTACCACAGCGATATAAAATGAAAATCTGAAATGGAATTATATCATTTGCAAAATGCCTCATATGCAATTAATTACAACATTATAAGTAGGATTTATTTAATAATTATGAATTTCCATATACAGATTATTTAAAATTTCAATTCAAAGAATGAAAGAGTAATTTTATTGTTTTTGAATTACAAAATATAAATCATTTAAAAAAAAGCCAATATGATAATAAAGTAGGATCTTTAATTGATCAAAATGTTTTCAGCTACTATATAGCCATCTTCAATAATGAATGGAACAGAATTACTGTTCAAATAAACTATTAGAGAGAACAAAAAGTTAAATTTTAAATATTTAAACATATTGCACAATAAAAAAGAACTTCAGATATGTAACAGAATAGAGAGCTAGTAATTTATATTTTTATATACAGGGTGTTTCCAAAATTCACCGACAAACTTCCAGGGTAGGTTCTACTCATGAAAATAAATAAAAAATGTCTGATGAACATAGTGTTGGAAATGCATATTTAATGAGTTATAGCTTTTCTAAAACAGAACTATTTTAGTAATACTACATTGTATTGAATAATAATAAGTAATTGAAATTGTATTATTAAAATACTTCTCAAGACAATTAACCTATTTATAAAAGATAATTTATTCTGAAATGTTATTTTCAAATGTTATAAAGGACTTCGATAATAATATCTGATATTATGTGCGGATTATACATTCTATGACTTTCGAGTGAAAAACAGGTTTATCTCGAAAAATATGCATTTCCGACACTATGTTCATCAGACATTTCTTATTTATTTTCATGAGTAGAACCTGCCCTGGAAGTTTGTCAGTGGACTTTGGAAACACCCTGTATATTGTATGGCTATGGATAATTTTTAAAAAATCAAAGACATTCCTAGTAATAAACTTTTACTGCCAATAATGCTGAATAATAGAAAAAATTATAAAATTTTTTATTTTTCATGATATTTATTAGATTCACTTTTAAAACTTATTAATGATTTGGGTTTATATTCATTAATTAACTTTCTAAAATTATAAACAAATATAACTAAACAATTAAGATTTATACATAAACAGACAGCCTCTAACTTATATGTATGAACATCAACATAAATAAACCTACAGTAATTATTGATGTAATATCAAAATGATAAAACAATTTGATGATATACCTGTAATTTAAACTAAAACGTGTGATGATCGATGTATTTGCAAAATACTTTGATCATCATATATATGTGAGGTCTCGGACGATATAAACAGGCTTATGGCCTACCTGCTGTCTGTGGAGTGAGTAAGGACAGGTAATGAGACTGAGACAACGACGAACACAGAGACTACGTCTGTAACAACAAAACTTCCTTTATTGGGGAGAGAGGATTTTACAGTACAGTTGAACAAAATATGACCGACAATTTATCAAGAGGGAATACCTTTTACGTATAATTGCAAAGTCCAGTCAGTCAGTTCGAACTTCAGTTGTTACAGTTCTGGGGCACAGTAGTTGAATCTTCTATTTGTCTCCTTTTTTTG
>WUQG02416494.1:0-15643 GCA_011317285.2 Androctonus mauritanicus | reverse complement strand
AATGGTACCATCTGGTAAATGATTACTTACATTAATAATTAGTGAGTCAGAGTCTTATCCAAAAGGCTCCTTACTGCGAAAGTGAAGTTTCATTAACAAAACAAAAATTATTTATAGTGTATAAATAATTTTAACAAAACAAAACAAACAAAATTACATTAACAAAACAAAAATTATTTATAGTGTATAAATAATTTTTGTTTTGTTAATGTTTATAATTTTATATGTATTTTATTAATAATTTTAATTTTTACTATAACTTGATTTACTCTATATTTCTTTAGTAACTATATTAATGCCATGTATACTGTTTAAATTTTAATACTCTTTTATAAAAATTTGAATAGAACTCTTAAAACATGTTATGTAAATTTATTTTAACTTAGCTTTTTGTGTGTTTTCAAGCTAATATCTTTATATAGTGTATACAGATGAAGATTGTATAATCAGTTGAAAACATTTTACAAATAAACTTTTGTTTTTACTGCATTTTGTGGTAGTTTATTTTATTGTTATGACTTTCTGTTTGTGCCATAAAAGATGGCCCAGTAATGCACATACAGCCATGATGCATTGTTGTGATTTAGCAAACCATCAAATATTGTCAATACAAACTGTCTGTGACTACTTATTTTCTATTGTATTATATATATATATATAGTTAAAAATATCAAAAAAGTCTGATAGTGAATTTTTTCTCATTTCTCTTCAACTTTGCTGTATCATTTATTCCAAAATTTGGAAAAATCTAAAATATGAAGCATTCTTGGTCCGAAGCATTTTGGATTAGGAACATTCAATCTGTATTTGGAAAAATTTTATGCAACTGTGATAATTAGATTTGAAGTACAAGTAGTCTTTGACTTATTTGTTAATATTTCATTCTTATGATGGCCCTTTTGATATTCTGAATTTGGCTATATTCATATTGCTAGAAATATTTTTTGTTTTATTAAAAATGTAATAAAGCACTCTCTTACCATCTTGGAGATCTGTGTTCAATTCTGGATTATTTTATCACCTTAAGGACCCAGGATCAAATCCAGATGATTATATCATCTTAAAGGATTCAGTATTCTATTTTCTATTATTACTACTAAAATTAACATTATGAGTCATTTTCGATTTACAATGTGATTATCAAAATATAATCCCATTGTAAGTCAAAGACAATCTGTAATTTTTTTTATAATATACAATAAATTTTATAATTTGTTGATAGATGGCAGGATGATTTAAATTCACATCATACTGAATATTTATTAAATTTTATATAACATATTTGATGGTTTTCAGTTTATACATAATGTGATTTGCAAAATTTGTTGTTATATATTTTTAAATCTGAAATTTTTTAATAAAGAAAAACAATCATAAATATTAATAGTCAAATGTAACTGGTTGATGGATGTCCCTTTTTCGGTTGAACCACTGTATTGATTTTTATAACCAAGGTATCATTAGAAAGGTCTAATTTTTTTATGTCTGCGACAGCCAAAATTATTTGTTCTTATTAATACTTTAAAAATTAAAGCTAAAAATTAAATTGAAATTATAGTTCCTCAAAAAAGACAAAATGTGCAAGTGGCGCTGAAACGGAATAGCGAGCGCCATTTTATGATTTCCTACCACTGACAATTGAGTTCGGTAATATATTTCAAGCAAGATTTCAAGTGATATTATATTTCCGCTCATTTATATGAGTGGGTAATTTCTAGTGTTTATATAATCAAATATTGCAGTTCTATGAGAAAGTAAAATGCAGACCCAACTATATATTTATTAAAAATAAAGATATGGAATAAGAAATTTCATTATAAATACTTTTAACATCTAAGAACTTTCATGACAAGTTTTTTGAAGATTATTTAATAACTAGAAATTTTAATCAAATAATTAATATATTTTCAAATATATTAATTAATTGATTGCACAAAATACCAAATGATTTGTGAAAACATATTATTATTTAAATTTCTTAAAAATTATACTTGTATTTAAAAATTGAATCGTCTTAACTATATATAGTATTTTAAGGTATTTGAAAAACTATCCTTAAAATAAATGCAAATGTTAAAAAGAATGTTTATTTTTATTTGCAAGATACTCAGTTTTGAAAAAGAAAAATGCACTCTCTTTAGTTAATAAGATCATTCTATCTGTGTGTCTTTGTGTTTGTTTTACTAATCTAGTAGACATAAAATAAATGGTTGGTTGAACAAACAAAATAAAATTTTTATGAGACATTGTGATGCTGAATCTGTACATACACACTAATATGATTTAAAAAAAAATTTTTTTTTACTGTGAAGTGCTTTTCCTGAATTTTCTATAATTAAAGACTATCTAAACAATGTAAAAGTTCAAAGTAAAAAAAAATAAAATGTATGGAGTTTTTACAAATTAATTATCATTTATAAGAAACAAACTCTTGCTTTCCTTAATTAAAAATCTAATCTAAGCAATCCTTAATATTTTGTTTCTGCTATAAAGCACTGAAATAATGAAGGGAAATTATATTTTTTATATGTATAACAAAATGAAATTTTCATATATTAAAATAAATTTGGTGGTGGTAGTTTTTATATACAGAATATTCAATTTTATTTTTTTTTTATAGCATTATATTTTATTTAAAAATAAAATTTTACAGATTTATTCAATAGCAAATATGCTTTATTAGCTATTGAAATTAAAAATTTATTTTTTATTTGTATTTCATTTTCTAATAAATTGTATCTTTACTGACTTAAACATTTTAGAAAATACAAAATATGTTAATTACTATCTTACAGATTATTTTATTAAAAATTATAATGAGCATATTAAATAAATAAAAGCAATTAATTAAACTATCAAATGCATATATAAAAGAATAATTTTCTTCTTTCAAATAATAATAATTTCCTTAAAAATTAAATTATTTCTTTTAATTTAACAAATTTCTTTTGAAATTTTCTATTATAAAATAATATTTCAGTATAAATAAGTATTTGCTAATAATTTATTAGACTAAATAAGTATTTAAATAATAAATTATTTATATTTTAAAGAAATAAATTTTCTTTATTGAATTTAATATTTAAAGATATTTGATATTTATTAAAAATATTAAATATTTATTGAAAAAATTTGGTATATTTGAATAATGTAAATATTTATTTTTTTATTATAAAAATTGTTTTTATATATTATTATAAATAATATATATTTTTAAGTGAATTAGGCTAAAATTTACTACTGTTTAATTTATTATATAAGATTCCCAATCTAGAGATATATTAACATTTTAGAGGCTATTATTAGCTACAGAATACATTTTATAATTTTTTTAAAATTATATATATCTGTTTTTTGTCATCAATTGGTCATTATAGCAATAGAGTGAACAATGGCTGTAATTGTTTGATAGTCAATTTAGCATTTTATGAATAAGACTTAATTTAACAGATATTTTTTTTATTTATATGATTGGTACAAAAATTTTTTAAATATCAAAAATATATTGTAAAAATGTAAAAATTGCAACTAATATTATTATATGATAAAATAAGTAAGATTGTGTGCACAGTTTAGTTTAAATGACTTATATAATAATTAATGTTACGATTTTTATTAAAATTAAAATAAATTGTTATTTAAGAAAATTTTATAAATAGTAAAGATGCAATATAAAAACATATAAAACACAACTACTATGATACGATAAAAGATATTAAAAATAATGATTGCTTCCAAGGATACAAAACATATATTTAAACAATAAAAATTAACTTGGCTTATGTTCATTTAAGGATTTATGGGTTACAATTATGTCTTGTTTAAAAGATATAATTGAAGAGGGCTGAACAAGCCAAAAAATGTTTTTGTTTATGTAATTACTTGAAAATGATTAAATAAATTTATTTCCCTTCTTGACGATTGTGTGTAGAAAATATATTTTAAATAATTTTCTAAAATCTTATTCAGGTTCTTTCAATTAAATTTAAAATAAAAAAATAGCATTATGATAAATAAAAGAAAATTAAATTTTACATGTTAAAATTACTTTTAATGTAGCAGGTGTATTAATCTAAATATAAAATAAAATTTTTATTCAACAATAAAAGCAGAAATTTTAATAATATTTATACAGTTATAGTGCTATTTAAAAGAGTAAATGACAATCTTTTCTAATTTAGCTCTTTTTAAAGTGTTGTTAAGTGTATTCATTTTATGCAAAAAAACAATGAATTTATAACTCTCTCAAATTAAAATTCAATCAATGCCAAGATAATATAAATATATCTGAGTGTTTACTTTAAACTGATGTGAAAGAAATATAAATTTTAAAAATATGATGAAGTTAACCTACATTCATAAATATACCTTTTTGCATTTCTATAAACATTTATATTTATTAGCATTGTTTTAATATTGAATGTTGTGATTGTTACAGATAGAATTAAAATTAAGTTTAATATAGAATTATATTATAAAATAACTTGTGTTTATGAGTCTCATATATAATATAAGAAAACTATGAATTGATTTTATGTTGGGGCTAAGCTCAATAGCATGAGGTAATAAAAAGATTTCAGGTTACGATTATATGTTCATTATTCAAAATTTTTTATATTTCATTATGGATCTATATTGTATAACTTACATATTGGGCAGTTATGTATGTTGTTGTGTAAATTACATATATAATTACCCACTTATTGTGATTACAGATAATATTCATATAAAGCTATCAAAATGATTAAAAAACAATATATAAAAATACAAGTATATTGAAAGCATCTTTTATTGTAATTACCACTTTGTTTTTGTTTTCATTTGTTTAACTTGCCAAGCAATGATAATAGAGCATTAATGGAAACAAAACTGCTCCCTTCCTTGTAAAATTACCAAGTCTAAATTAAGCCAAAAAAATATTCATCCAAATTTTGAGCGACAATAACTTTACAATTGCTTCCTGTGAGTTGAAGCAAAATCCACCTACCAAATAACCTATATGTTATAAAAAGCAATTAAAGGATGCTCTCTCTTTTCTGCTAGTGCCACACTTCTGGCATGATTCTTTCCTCATGTTTTCTTATACATACATCTTCCACCATTCTTCAAAGGATTAAACTTCTGAGAATGTCCCCTATCTTTTTCAATGAATGCAAATGTCCTCACAGATAAAATACTTGTGTTAATTGCAGCATAATAATATCGAAGACTGACACTCATTTAAACAGAAAATTATCTGGTATATCCTCTAGCAGATATTTAAAACATAATCTGCATAATCATATCAAAAAATTTGATATTGATTATATAATTAATATTCAATGAGATTAAATAATTTTTTATATTTTTTTAACATTATAAATTAACACTAAAATTTAATTTATATGTTGAAAGATAACAAAACTAAAATGAAAACTTAAATAAATTTTTATAATTCTTTTTTCTTTTTTTTCAATTATTTTCGCTTCTGATGATTGTTTTTAAATATGTCAATATATTTAAAAATATATATTTGCTATACTATATCAAAAAACATTACTTTTATTATTTTTATTTCAACAGTTAATATTATTATTGATTATTATTAAAATATCTGAAATTTGAAGTGATCAGATTAGTTGGCATCTGATATAATTTTCTTTTATATAAGAATATTATAGTCTAGTTCTGTTCAACTTTAGATGTTAACTTAAAGGATTTATATATTCTTTATACATTTAATTGAATTATTTATAAAATATTTTATAGTTTGATAAATTCTATAATAAATTGATGATATTTCATTTTATTATGTTTTTTAATTTGATATTTTAAATTCCAGTGAAATATTACAATAATTGTATTTTGTTATAATAAAATGTTTGCTTTTTCATATATTTTGCATGTGTATGTATGTATGTATGCATGCATATATATATATATAATTTAAAATGATTAATAATTAATATATAAAAAAAAGAAAAAAATTTTATGTCTAGTTAGATTAACATAAATAATTTAATTATTTTTTTGAATATGAATTTCAGGCTTGTGTGAAAGTTGTAAAATTTATCAATCAAAATGTAGAAAAAATTAGAGATTCTTTGGATGGTAAAAATGTGGAAGCATTATTAACAGAATTAGGTACAAGATTCCATAGAGTGATATATGAACACCTTCAGCAATTTCAATATAGTTCTGTTGGTAAGAAATATTAATTCTCTTACGTTGATATTATTTTGGAATTTCAAAAATATCAAACCCTTGAATATTTTTTAGGTGCAATGGTGGTTATCTGTGATGTCAATGAATACAGAAAATGTGCCAAGGAATTCCGGGTGCCTTTGTTGAACTCTTTATTTGATACGTTATATGCTCTATGTAATTTATTAGTAGTAGTTCCAGATTATTTGAAACAAGTTTGCACGGGAGACCAATTAGTAAGTTTTATAAAATTTAAATCATGAACATTTACATGTATTTAAAATAATAACTATAAATATTTTACCATCATTTTAGGTTGGTCTTGATCGTGCTGTTCTATTAAGTTTTGTTCAATTGCGTGCCGATTATAAGACAGCCAAGTTGGTGAACCAGTTCAAATGACCATCAAATGACTTGATGGATATAAATATTTGTCCATTATCATTTTTCACATTTGGAATGAATATTCCATGTATCTATAGAGTATTTCTATTTATGAATGTTTGCCATGCTGTATGAAAGGCTTAACCCTTGGAGTTTTGATAATAAAAATTGTAAATGTTCTTACAGAATATTTTTGTAATTGATAGAAAGATAATAGAATAATGGATTAATTTTAATATTAATGAACATAATATGTATATAGAATTTGATTTCAAATTAAGTTTATTTAAAATTTTACATTATAATCATTTATTAAATTCAATCATTTTAAATCCATACAATATTATAATAAGCAACTTATATGTTATAGAATTTTTATAATTCTTAAATTAATATGAGAATATAAATTCAGGAATTTAATGAATTTAAAATGTAAAAAATTTGCATCAGTGCAAAATAATTGAAATAATTAAATTATTTTAACATGCAAATATTACAGAAATTGGCAATATTCAAAATTATATTGATAATATAATTTTGTATTAATTATATTTATAATTAATACAAAATTATATTATCAAGTCAATTATTTGTACATATTTTCATTTAAGTTAAAAATTTAATCAATTATTTGCAAATATATACAAATAATTGATATATTTATATAATTATATATATAAAATTAGTTTGTGACATATAAATTGTTTACATAATATCATTTACAGCAAATTTATAATTTAAATGATTAAAAAAATATGTAAAACAGTATTTGAATTATATTTAAATTCAAGTTGTTACAACTTGAAAAGTTGTTACATTCAGTTAATTTTTTTCTAATCATATCAGCATTGTACATATATTTTAAACAATTTTATAATTAATTGTATAGTAAATGATTTAACAAATGCAATATCAATGAAAATATTTTGTAAAGTTGTAAAAATACTAAAATTAAAAAAAAAAAATCAAAATGAATTTAGTAACTTCTGCACAATTTTTGTTAAATATCTTTATTATTACAAAATTACATTAATCATTAATGATTCTGAAGAGTTACATTAATCAAATAACTAGAAAAATTTGTATTTAAATTGAAAATATTACAAAAAAAAAAAAAACTGTTTAATATTTTTTATGTTGAGCAAACAACAACACATTTATACAGTAGTAGTAAATTTAATTTATAATAAATTTTTAAAAGCATTAATCATAGTATATAAAAATTAAATAAAAACTTTCATTTGTCATTTATTATTAAAAATTAAAATATTAACTTCAATTAATAACTAAAATTTTATTTAGCTTCATTTTGTAAAATTATAAACTATTAAAAATAAACACAATTGCACAAATATTAATTTTTAAATGTATTTTATTAATATAATAACCAAATTAATCTTTTAAGGTTTAATCATTTTTATAACTCACCTGAACAGATTCGTCATTTACTTAATAAACTTGTTAATCTATTATGCATGTGTAGTTTTTTTTTTTTTAATAAAATGTTCATAAAATTGACGTTCGTACGTAGCAATAAATAAAAATAACTCGGAACATGTTTACTTATAACAAAATTTCTGTCCAGTTGGACATAATAAATACACACAGTAAAATATAAGTGTCAGGTTCACTGCACCTCTTATTGGCACTAACAATTGGAACACTAAAAATAAAACTTTGTCACCATTGCATTCATAACAAAATAGATCAATAAAAATGTGTAAGAGTTGACAGATGTAATAACAAATTATAACTTAATTAGGTCAAAAACGACAAGAGTTATATAAATGTTTATATAATTTTGAATGTTAAATGTCTTACTTATCCGAAAGCAATAATAGCAATACGAGGAAAATTTTAATCTGTTTTGATGTTTTTAAATCATTAAGTGCAATTGTGTCACTCAGGAAATCATTCAGATCATTCGGTTATGTTACCGAGAAAACACTTGTTATTTACAATATTTGACATTACAGTACAGTAGTTCCTTATTGGAGTTTCGACGTGGAAGAGCGAAATGTACCTTTTTTTTTATTTTTTATTTTTTCCTTGGTCGTTTGTAGTTGTGTTGTTGGCACGAAGCCAACTAAGCAGAACAAAAATTCGCCGTCAAAAGAAACTTCTCGAGCAAAACATTGAATTAACTTAACATTCATTATTTATTAAATTTAAACAGAAAAGAAAAAAAAACTGAAATAATTTTAACGAAAAATAAAATTAATCTATCCAAAATAAGAAGAAAAAATACAACATAATCAAAACGACTTCTAAACATCAGACTAAGTGGCGCCATCTTTATTTTCGAGCATCGTTAACGTAATTGTTATAAAAACTTTAATCGCATTTTTTTTTATTAAAATTCGCGTTAAAAGTTTTAATATATTATGAATGGTTAAGTGAAATGGCATTATAAAATGTCATTTTATAAAGGTCGTCGTCAAGGACGTGCGGACACAGCCGGGAATCGGCACGTGCCGACAAAAACCATCCAATGATAGCGAATATTGGAGATCACGTGATGTGAAGCCAATAAGCGAGAAGTATATGCTTGGAGTATCCAGGCCCATCAGTTGACAAGTTTATGTTATTTTTCCGAGGTTTTTATTAATTTAATAATTTTTAATATTTAATCGAAAGTTAATATTGACGCGGATCGCGGTTAAATCGCCAAAATTACCGGCGTCAACAGTCAGGTGTGAAAATGGTGAGTTGATTGTTATGATTTCTCTCTGGATCTTCGGTTTCCGACATGATTGCGGAATTTAACAAAATACACTTTGAAGTGACCATTCGTATTTACGACATTTCTGTTTCTTAATATGACATTATTAGATGAAGTTGTTTAGATTTTGATGATTTGATGACTTCCCCATGTCTTTATTTAGCATTTAGTTAAAGTGCCTATGAATAATCAATTAGATATACTGTATGAGTAAAGAATGTTACCGAATGTTTTCCCTACTTTTTTGATTTTGGTAAATCACTCTCGTTCTTAAAAATTTAGATCTTTCTCGCCGTATACATAAATAATAATAATAATAATTCTAATTAGCAAGTGAATGTAATTGATTATATTTTGGCACATGTTTTTTGTTTTTATTTTTAATTATTGTCTTTTGATCTTAATAAGAATATTAAGCATTTTCATGTTAAAAAATAATAATTATAGTTTTTGTTAAGTTTATTAATCATTGGAAAGTATAGATTTCTTAACCACTATTATTTGTAATTTCTTCCTTTAATCAGGAATTACCATCTTTATTTATAGTGTCAACTTTAATGTTAAGCAAAATAAGCAAGCCAGCTGTTTTAAACTCTTAATTAATAAATATGATCAAAATTCTCGAAATAATTATAAACATTTTATATATTTAAAATACTGTAAGTTATTTGCTAATGTATTAATATTTATCAAGTAACTTTTATTTTATTTTTATTTCTTTTTAAACAATAATAATAATAATTGAAGTAACAATTACAGAGAAATTTTATATAAGAAAATATAATCTTCTGTCCATAGATAGACTTAAATTTAATTATACAGAAACTATACCTGATAGAATTTTAAAAATAGATTTAAGTAATTTAAATCATAAGAAGCAAGATGTAATGTAATCAATCACATATGTTTGTTTATATTAATATTAAAACGAAAATTATTCAAATAATAAACTTTCTTTACATTTTGATTAGATATAGTTTGATGTAGTATATAAAAATAAATTATTGTAAGTAATGATTATCAATAATTATCATAAAAATTATTTTTCTGACAATTCAAAGTAATTACTCAAAAATATATTTAAAAAAAATACTTTACTCTAATGATTTAATAAGTTATCTGATATCTTAACTACATAAAATAAAATTGATATATATTTATATATGGTAATTATATAACAACACTTAGCGAGCTTGATAAAATCTTTCAAATTAAAAATAATTTTTTTTTTTAAAGAAAGTATAAGAAGATTATTTTAAATTTATTATTATATTATTTTTATTGAATTAAAAATACTAATAAAGTTAATAATAATTTTATTATTTTTAAATATCTCAATATTATCATCACATTTTGTGTATTTTAAATAAAAGTTTGTTTTTATGAAATCAGATTTTTATTAAATGCTTTAAGTTATTCCACAATAATATAAAAATGAAGTAAAATAATATGAATAGATCATATTTTTTCATTTTATTTTCAAATACTGTATTGCAGTCTTTAAGATTGCAATATTTGAAAATAAAATGAAAATAAATTTTCATCAATTTGTTGATTAATAATAAAATTATTTAATTTTATGGTATTGAAATCAACTATAATTTAATTGATAAATATTTAGCATAAATGTTAACATTATTAAATTATTAAACTCTTAAATAGATCTGATAATATGATATTATATTAATTAATTCAAATATTATTTTATCAATTTTTATACTTTTTATAAAAAAATTACAAAATACTTTTTAATTAAAAAAATTTGCTTATGTTTTCACATATTCCAAATGAAATTCTTATAAAATGACATTCAAAAATATTCATGTAGACCTAAAATAAAGTATGAAATTAATTAAAATAATTTTGTGATTTTAATTCATATTGTCCATTTCTATAAACAAATAAAAATTCTGAAGTTTGTAAAGATCAATTAAATATTTTTATTTATTTAAATAAAAAATGGTGCATATAAATTGTTATTAATGAATTAACAGACTGTACAAAGGTAGGATAAATTTTTATAACAGTATATTTGATTAAGTCAATATTGTATATGGTACAGTATTTGCCAATTAAATATAAAATTTTTTTTTTAACTTTATGTAAATTAGTGATTATTATAAAATTTCCTCTAATCTTGATGCTTCATGAGAAATTGCAGTTTACAAGAATTAAAAATAATGGATTAGTAAATGATTCCTCCATAATTATCAGTGCATATTTTTTCTTTAAAAATTCTTTTTAATTTTTATATTAGGCAACTATTATTATGATATATGATAATATTTCCCTCAACTGTATATGCTGTTGAAATGTTTCAAATTCTGTTAGAAGTATTGTAAAAATCATTTGATATGCTGATTTGATCATTTCATCTATTTACTGTTTGCTCATCTTAATAAATTTTGTGAACAATATTCTGTTAAGTAAAATTTTTTTGTTAAGATTGGCGGTAATTGTAGGAATCAATCTCTTAAAAATAATTGATAAAAATCAGTTAGTTTACTGTATCTAAAAAAATATACCTGATTTTGACTAGAGTTGCTTGCTCAAATCAGCTCAATTCAAAAAAGCTCTAGGTTTCTTTCAGATAAACAGATGATTTAAAATACTGAAGCTTGAGATTCAAAGACTTTAAATTGATAAACAATTTTCCATTGCTCAATAAATAATTCTATGAATACATGTATTGAAGTATAGATTATAAAATTTTTATTGTTTATTTTTATTAAATTAAATACAGCAATTGTTGTTATAATTTTAATAACTGACATTGGATGACTAGATCTGCAAACTTGCAGAACTTTGATATCAAATCATTTTTTCCAGTATTTTCAATTAAGTTATTGTAGAAACAAGAGAAATAAAAAATTCTAGAAATAATCTGTTTAGGACACACTCAAATACCCTCATTTGCCAACTGTTGATATGCAAAGAGTAATCAGTTTATGATCTTCACAACTGTGAACTTATTTTAAACACATTTTAGTACAATACCCTTATTTTACTGCCAAATGTTTGTGGTTTTATAACTATTCTATTTTTAATCACTTTTTAAAATTTTATTTTGAAATAATTTTAATAACTGGCATTTCTTATTGGATAATGATGTTTTTCTTTTATATGAATTATAGCCTTTTATATATTATTTTTACCAATTAATTTTTTACATATACATATTTTTAATGGAATTAATGCTGTTATTTGTTATTTTGTTTGGTTTTATCACTACATTTTTAGTTTTTGAATATTATTAAGTATTATATATTAAACTTCTTTGCTTTCTACAAATATCTATTAAATACTATTTTTTTTTATAAACATTGTATTTGGTGTAGTTTGACTGAGATGATCCATGTATCACCCAAACAAAAATAAAGCACAAACTATTCATTACAGCCATAATTAAATTGATCAGTGATCAGTGGACTTTCAAGTCAATGAGTTAATAAATAATAATTATTAAATAATAAGTTTGGATACTTGAGCTTTTTCTTAATATCAGCTTGTCAGTTTGAGTTTTAGAAAATACCTAAATTTTAACAGTTTTAATAAGAAATTGTTATGGTATATATAAAAATTAAAGCAATTATTTCATTTTAATAATCACTGCTTCTATATTATAATTACATTCAAAACTGGTTATATATATAGTGAAAAATATTTCTAGAATGCATGCTTATTTTGAGATTGTAGATCTTCTTCCAGCTTTAGCTTTCTCTGCCTAATGCTAGATATTTTTTGTACTTATTTTATTTTCTGTGACATTATGTAAGCAACAGAATAGAATTTTTAAGATTATGAAAATATTTATCTGTCTAAGTTATTTTTCTTTTATATTAAGATTAAAGATAAACTAATTCATAATACAAATCATATTTATTTGATATTTAAATTATGGACAGTGTGGATAAACCAAAACAAGTCAGAAATGTTTGTATTAAATTTTGTTTTTTAATTATTCAATATAACATATAGTCTACATATGTAACTATAGGTAAGTATAAGTAAAAAGATTATATAAATAAATATAAAAAAAACATACATGTGCTTCCTTAAAAAAAAATAAAAATGAATAAGTTGTCTGTGGGCCAGATAACTTTTCATGATCATAATTTGGGGATAATAGTTTTAAATTATTTGGAAATAAAATTGGATATCTAAAATAAATCATAATTGTTTTTAGGTTTATTTAATACAAAAGAATGATATTTAATGTTGTAAATCTTTTTCCTAACTAGAAATAACAATTGAAATAAAAAATCACTGATTTATAATAGTAAAATATAATTTGTAAAAGATGATGAAACAAAGAAGAATTATTATAAGCAAATCTTTGCCTCATTTGTTAGCCAGAAAAGTTTAAGGAAATTACATTCAGAATGATGATAAGTCTATAAAAAAATAGCAAAAGTTAATTTTTAATTACCGGTATATAAAACAGCAGTTCCCAAAGTGATGATATATAAGAAATTTTTGGGATATGCATGTTTCTTGTTCGTTATAATTTATTTCTGTTGAATGGGGTATTTGTTTTTTTTTATTGATGGAATGTGCAATTGAAAATATTTGGTGATATAAAGGATCAAGCCTGGCTCAAAAAATATATCAAATTGGCATTGACTAGACATTAAATGTTAGAGGCATCAAAAACAAGTGGAGTATGGTTTCATTTTTTCATTTTATCATTTAGTTGCTAACTTGACTTCAGTAATGAAATTGATCATGAGAATTGCAGTCTTTTTTCAATTGGCAATATAAAGACACATTATAAAACACACAATATAAAAAGTCAGCATTCTTAAAAATTCTGTACTAAATTTGAATCTTATATCAGTAATCTCAAGTCTTTATTTTATTGTTATTATGGATATCACTAATGAAGACTTTATTTTAAATCAGTTTTCATTGTTTTTCTCAGTGTAAATTTGCGCAATTACATTATTTCATCTAATATGTATCTATTTTTCAGAAAGTATTTTGTTAGAATTTCAAATTAAGCTCTGCTAAATTTCTGTTTAAAAAAATGATTAATTATTTCTGATTATTCTACTGTATATATATAACAAGTCCAAAGAAATTAAATTTAATAGCATCGTCTCTTTGGTATTATATAATAATATTTTAATCATTTGAACATTCATAACAAACTGAACATGTTTGTCTCCAATTTATTGTTGAATATTAGCTTTGTTATTTTTTAAGAAATTCCTGAAATATACTTATTTCTTAAAAAGGGGGAAAATAAAAATTTATGATCATATTTGGTCTAGAATAAATAGCATGTATTTTCCTCATTTCAAAATATTAAATATCATTATAAAATATTGTTGTTTTCTAATAATATACTTACATATTATACAACTTGTAATGTGTGACATGTACAAGCTGATAATAATTAAAGTTTTCCTATTCAGAGTTCTCTGTAGTTCTGACTAATAAGCAAAATAGTAGCAAAATTTGTACATATACTATTCAAGAAATGGAGAGAAGGATTCTGTAGGAAAAAATTTTACTCTAAAATCTGACAATAGAAGAAATATGGTACTATGTAACAGGAAATGCATGGAAAAAGCACAAAAAATAAATAAGACAGATTAAAGTGAAATTTTAAATTTATATTTTTGTCCTTTACAAAAATTGAGAGAGACTGAATTGTCCTAAAATTTTTATTTTAAAATTGAAAAGTTGGCCTGATGGCTATGTGATAGAGCATTCATTTATCACCTTGGAGGATCTGGGTTCAAATCCATGTTCCACACCTCCAATTTTTTAGGAGGGATTTGGATCTGGCCCATTGGAACCTATCCTTTAACTTTCTTAATTGACCCACCATAGGTGTGGCCAGCTTGAGTAGACTCTAAAAGTGGCTGCTTCCAAATGCAGAATATCTTTGAATGTGATATGGCAGCTTAGCTGACATAACTTAAATTTGAAAAGAAATTAAGATATCAAAGAGTGTAGAGAAAATTTGCATAAATTGCCTTTTTCCAGCAGCACATAGCTATAAATGTAAGTAACACATGCATATTCTTTAACTTCTTGATGGCATATGTTACCCATAGCAGGAGCAAAAAATAGTTTTACGAATGTAATTTCACAAGTCCTAATTGATTTATTGCAGTTGTATTTGGGGTTTTCAAAAAACGAACATAATTTATTTCTGATGGTCATTTTTAGATGCTTTCTGACCAAAATTTTTTTATTTTAAATTGCTTTTATGAAAATTTATTTAATTGAGTATTTTTGGAAAATTTACTTTTTCTCCCTTTCATTCTTTAACCGTAGAGCTGCCCAAGCCGATTTAATCGGCTCGCAAACCTGCGCAGTAATAATTAATTAGATTAATTAGAT
>WUQG02416483.1:0-15644 GCA_011317285.2 Androctonus mauritanicus | reverse complement strand
GTTACTGAATTGATGGAAAAGTAAAAAAAATAAAATAAAATACTCGATAGTGATAGCATCATCGAAATTAAACTGAAGAAAATTAACGTGGTAGAAAAAATATATATATAACTTATATATTTTTTCAATTTAAAAATTTATTAAATTTTTAAGCCAATGTTTCTGTTATTATATTGAAATGATCTTTTTTTTTTAATCGATTTTTTATGAATTTTATAATACTTAATAATTATATTTATGTCCTTTGGGCATTTATGTTTTTCTAATAATAAGTTTATCAAGCATTGTTTTTATATGATTTTTTTTTTCTTTTTTAATACTCTGTTCCTTAAATAAATTGGATTTATTTCTTTTTTTTAGAATTTATTACAAAAGTAAAAATATATATATATAATTCATTGAAATCGATACGAAGTGTTCTATTTTTCTAGCGAACTATGTTAGATATTAATGAAAGTTTCTATCGAAAGTGATATTGATTTTAGGATTCGACAATGATTCAATTATAATCATTTTAATAAAAGATACGGCTTAATGGTGTATAAATGATAGATTATAAGTGAAAATTTTATTATAACTTTCATTATTACTATTATTATTATTCTGATATTTTACGTTTCGTGTATGTACAAAGGAAAATCTATTTTTATTTGTTAGTTTAGTTATAACAATCGGAAAATTTTTCTTTGTCACGTTTAAATTAAATTATTAATTTATTAAAATATTTATGTAGTAGTTATTAAAATAAAAAATGAACGAGGATTATAAATATTAGATTAAAAAAAAAAAAAAAAAAGGAAAAGAGGAAGAAAGGAAGTGAAGGAACAAATGTAAAATATTACATGCTGAGTATGTTTAAAATTTATAAATTCCATTAGTGCGTAGAAAAACGAAAATAATGGAGGAGAAAAATAAGAAATTTACTCATTATTTAAAGTATTTTTTAAATTATTATTGAAATATATTAAAAATATTTTTGAATTAAATACATAATGTAGTTTTTTAATTATTTAAATATGTTTTAACTACAGTATAAACTTATATATATATATATTTTAAATGTAATTTACGTTTTTTATTACTTATTTTTCATTTAAAGCAATCTTATTTTTATATATAATTAAATAATTCGTGTATTTCGTTAAAATTTAATAATATAAAACGGTTAATTTAAAAAATAATAATAATAAATTTTGTTAAAAAAACGTAACAGATCTAAAAAATAAATAAAAAAAAAAATCTAAAAACAGTGAAACTCTAATTTTAATCGATTTTAAATAAATTATAAATCAATTTAATATTTAAATATTCATTGGTTTAAATATATAGGCCTATATATTTTTTTTATTTTAAGACAGTTAAGTATTTAACTTTTTAAAATAAATTTTAACTTTTTATAAGTTAAGTTAAATTGGTAAGTATTTAATATAAATTAAAATATAATTAATCTTTTTTTTTTTTATAAAGTTTTTTTTTTAAATATTTATATGTCATTACTGTCCTAAATATTTAATATTATTTTAAACTGATATAATAATTTATTGATTATTGGATAAATATTATTGATTTTGATGAGTGACGTATATAGTGATATCTAAAAATAAATGTTGCAATAAATAAATATATTACAACATTATATACATATGTCATATATATATAGAATGACGTTAAAACAACAAGCAGCAACGCAACAACACACAGTTCTAGTTACAAGTTAGTAGATATTTAATCAACATTCAATCATTTCAATGACAATTCATTAAATGACACAGTTAATTGCAGTACTTAATAACATCAAATATTTCTTTATCAAAATTAATAAAAAAATAAAATGTCGTAATTATTAAATATATTAATAACTGTACTGTTTACTACATTAATAACTTTGTACTGTTGTAGGCAATTTTTTTTAATATGTTTATTCTGATTTTTGTTGTCCCCACATAGGAATTTTTGTGTTACTATATTATGATATTCTACAGTAGTAATGCTTAAAATTTTCCAGTTTTGCATGATTTTTAGATAAAATACGATAGTTTTATTAGATAAATAAGCAATATAATATATTAAGTATTTACATATGAATATAATTATGGTAATATGTTGGTTTCCTTTTATATATCGAGATGGACTGAATATTTTTTTGAAAATATCTGTATGTATATATGTGAATATGTCATTTCTCTTTCATATTTCTACTGTTATTGAGTCAATTTTAACCAAATTTGATATACTGTATTACGATATGAGTTGTTATTATCTGGAATATTTTCAGCGAAAAAATAAAAAAAAAATATGTGAAAAACGGGAGATACACAAGTTAATGTTCGCATTTTATTTTTTTATTTTTTTTTAGTTTTCGAGCTACATAATTGAATTTTGATATAGTTGTAAAGCACAATTTAACAAAATTACCAAAAGAAAAATTTCTAAAAATTTACTTTTTATGAAGTTTTTGATTTTTAGTTTGTTTAAAAATCGATTTTTGCTATTAATATCACAAATATTGAATGCCCGTTAATGTCCTTAAAACAAAAACAAAAAAAATTTTTTTTTTTTTTTTACAAATAGTTATAAGCAAATGTTATTATAAAAAGTAATTTAAAATTTTTAAATAAAATTGAAAATTGGAAGAAATTCAAAAATTCTTTCTCAAAATCGACTTTTACGGATGTTTTTGTTTAAAAAAATTTTTTTTTTTTAAGTGATAAAGTGGCAATGTTTTGAAGCAAACTATAAAATTTTCGTAAGTATATAAATTTCATGTGACAGTTTAGAGAATCGAAAAACTATTTTCCTATAATGTAAAAAAAAAAATTCACAATTTTATCAGTAGATGGCGGAAAGAGTCACATTCTTCATATTTGAAAATTTAATTTTTTAGTATATATTATAAATATTGCTACATATAAAATTTATGATAAAAATTTAAATTTTTATATTTAATTTTAAATCATAAATGCTTTATATATATATATAAAGAAAAATATTGTGATACTAGGAAAGCACAATGTGGCCAAAGCTATACAATGTTTATATATTTTCATTAATATTTAAAATGGAGGAATATCAAACATTTACTAAATTTCTAAAATATAATATAAAATTTTAAACTAGGATTAATAACATTTATTAATAATACCAGTTTCTATCCAAAAAAATATTAAAAATTTAATAAATTCATTTCTTAATGTATATATTATCGATTATTTTTTAATAATATAAACATATAGATTTTCAAACTATAAAACGTTTGCAAACATTAAAATGCAGATAAAATAAAAATTATGATTAAAAAAAAATTTAATTTTAATATTAAAAAAAAAAATAAAAAATTCTTTAGTATTGAGAATATGGCCAAAATTTAAATTTTTATTATAGGTTTTAGTGAAACTAATATCTGAAATGAATATTGGAGCGAGTAAGAATAATAGAAAGCAATAAAAATCTAAAAGGAAAAAAAAAAAAAAAATCCAATAAAAATTAAGAGTAATATATATATATATATATTAATAAAAACTTTTCCGGAATAATAACAATTAATTATTGAAAAACATTCTTTTGTAAAGAATTCTCAAAAATCCCTTTTATTGACTACATTCCTCATTTCATATTCCTTATCTGTTTAATTTTCAGATAAAATATTACATTTCTTCTGAGAATGTTTGCAACTCATTAAATATGCATGAAATTTGTTGGAGCGAATGTAAAGAAAAAGAAAAACACTGAAAAATGCATTAATAAGTTTTCTCTTATCCATTATTAAATTCGCTGATAGTGATTAAATTTAATGATAGTAATTCTTCTGTAATTATTTTTCTCATTTAGAATAAAAATATACTTTTTACTCTTTTAAATCTTTAAAAATATCGATTATAATTTTATTTATTCATTTTAGTTGTTTACTTTCGTTTAAAAATAAATTTCTTCGATATTTTTTTTTTTTTTTCTTTTTATGTTGCATTCGATACTTAATTCCAATCTTTCGAGTATGGGAATAAAATCGATTGCGTATAAACATCGTGATTACATAAACGAATATCAATAATTAATTTCTTAAATATAAATTAATAAAATTATCCATTTGATATAATTAATCGAGTCAATAAATCAGCGATTAATTATGATTCAACAAATTAATAATTCATCAGGCAATGATAATCCGGCATCATAATGATATATTGATTAATTGCATTCCAATGAATTAATGATTAAGTATAATTCAATTAAATTTAATAGATTCAAGAACTAAATATCGATTAAACTCACTCACTCGTCCGCATTATCGAGAATTTAAACAATTTAGAAAACGGTGACATTCTAAAAGATCTTTAAATCGGCCGACAAACAAACGAATTAAAGAAAAAAAAACAAAAATGCATAAGTAAATAAGATCAAAATAATTGATATAAAAACGTCTTCTTAACAATTTACTCCATCAATTTTTTTTTTATCTTTTTTTTCTGAAAGCGTATTAAGAATTTTTTTTTCAGATCGCCACAGATTCAATTAAATTCTAGAAGAGTAAAAAAAAAGAAACTTCACTGAGTTCCTCAAGAAAGGAAAAAAAAAAAAAAAATCCAACATAATTTCATTTTGTACTGTTATAAAATTTTCATTACCTACAGGACGAGTTAAAAAGGGGTATGTTACGTGAATCTACCCTTTTTCCATTAATCTATATCACTTTAATTTAAAAGAAGTGTATGCGGGAGAAAAAAAAAATAAATAGAAGAAAGAGAATACAATACGTTCCTCCCTTTTTACCCCAAAACTTGACAGAATGGATCGCATAAAATATAGCACTCTTTGTAATTGAACATTAATGACAGCCATAAAGCAAGAGAAATTGTTGGTACAAAACTGTCTACTAAATTGTCGTCGTATATAACCAACCATGGAGATCGACCAACCATTGAATCTTTGTGATGTCAACTGGGACAGATAAGAATGATTTCGAATATTTTTGTCTGCATCATTCGTTAACAGTTTTATCTCTCTTTCTTGTTTCTATATATATATATAGTATATCGCTCTTATAACTTCTTATCGCAATCTTTTCCTCTTACGATTTTTCCTATTTTGGAATAAATGTTAAGATATATGATTCGCTTAGTTGAAATCGTTATGTAAAAATATATATATTCAACTATTGCTTCACTTGAGTAAACCATTTTACTGTTTGTTATATTTGCAATATTTTTAGCAATAGAATAAGTAAACAATGCAAAATATATTATTTATTAAATATAGTTAGAAAAAATAATTAATTCCCTGTTTGCATTTGGTAAAAATTCTTCAACAGAATTTCGAAATATTCAATTTTTTTTTTACATTTATATATATATATATATATATCCATTGCATAACTAAAGAAAGTCATTAGTATAATTACTGATTTTTTCCCTGCATGTTTGGAATACTTGCAGTTACAATTTGTTATAATCAGTAATGTTATTAAACAGATAATGAATCAAAACAGTTTACTCGAACGGAATAAATAATCCTAAGTAAACACAGTACCTTAATTATCTCTTATTTTATTTTATTTTATTTTTTTTCATATTTAAAGTATTCAATATTTAATTAAAATGTTATTAAACTCAATTTCAATTACTGTTAGTTGCAATTTCTTCTCTATATTTTATCAGTTCTCAAGTAGATTTGAAGTCGAGTCGAATTATTAATAGAACAAATAGATAATTTATTAATAAAAGTAATTAAAACTCTTCATTCTAAAAATAATTATATATATATTTTTTTAACAAATTTAACAATATTAAATATAATCAGTAAATTTTTATTTGGAAAATTAAGTTGATGTGTTCATACTATTCAGAATTACATTTGAAAAGCTCATGCTATTGGGACTTACACTTCAACAGCTATCATATATATTACAAATCTATGCTGACACCTGCTTTTCTAAGGATAGAAGTTATCTCTTGGAACATAAAACAATTGATTTTATCTTTGACTTCTCTTGGGCTCCTCAATTCGATACACAATGTTATTGCTTATCCTGTTGAAACTCTATTTATTCGGCTCGGATTTAACAGATTCAGAATTTTATATAACGGATATTCTCTTTCCGTTTTCAAGTAAAAAAAAAGCATTATTGTTCTTCAGTTTTACTAATAATGACATTTTTTACAGATTTTCAATAATAATAGCCATGTCAGTGTTTTCAGTTTCAGACGGTAAAATTATATTTAATCTCAGCTAAATTTTTTATTTTTTTATTTTTTTGCAATTTTTGCATAACAGATTTCGTTAAAAATTAAAAATATAATTTGCTTCAGCAACTGTAACTAAGAAAGAAGTTTAAAAATAAAATTTCCTCATCTATCAAGTTAAATTAAATTAAAGTAATTAAGTAAGAAATTTGATTCCTCGTCCATTGATATAAATATCATTAGTTTTAAATATAAATATATATACATACTGTATATTAAAAATA
Organism: Androctonus mauritanicus; assembly: GCA_011317285.2. Classification (NCBI taxonomy): domain Eukaryota; kingdom Metazoa; phylum Arthropoda; class Arachnida; order Scorpiones; family Buthidae; genus Androctonus; species Androctonus mauritanicus. Next base: position 9,184 of record WUQG02416483.1, on the reverse strand, counting down.
GAAATTTAATTAAATTTAAAAGATAATAAACAAGAAAATGTAATTCTTTTTTAAAAAAAGATTTTTTTTTTTTTTAATTCTATAAAATTCATTTTATTATTATAAAACGAGATTAAAAAGAAAAGAAGGAGAAGAAATAAAAATATTTTATGTAAGCACAAATGAATAAAATTTAAATATCACTAGCAATTAAATCTTTAAATGTTATGAATTATTGCAAAACTCAAGCACCACTGCACTTTACAATCTTATACGCGATCATATTTTATAATTATGAATTCCCATTAACTCTCAGAATTACTACTTTTAAAAACAAACACAAAATTACTTTATAAGTATTCACATTATTAAAAATGTTTTTCTTTATTTATAATATATGAAATTACATATTTAAGTATTCTAAGAACTAAATGAAAAGATCATATGGTTTAATTTAAAAAAAAAAAAAAAAGAAAGAAAGAAAGAAAAAGAAAAAGCAAGCACGCATCTGTTAAGAAAAATAATATTATGCAAGTTCTACTTTATTCAAGGATATTTTAATCAACTTAATTTCCTAAATTAATAACTTTTAAAAAAAAAAAAAAATTGCTAAAATATTTAAATATATAAATTTTTTTATTTTGTTTTGTTTTTAATTATATAAATATTTGACTCTCGACAAAAATAAAAATCGATTATTTTAAAAAGTTTACATAAGAAAAATTGTTTATATACTGTACTGTAATTTCTTTCGCGAAATAAAAATTGTACCATTAAAATATATATATTAAAATTTTAATATTTTTTAAGTAGATTTTTAAAAGTTATTTTTAATCTCAAGTTCTACAGACGATGACGATTTTTTTATTTTTATTATTATTATTTAAAAAATTTTCTTTCGAAATTTAAATAAATTATTTATTTCCTGTTTTTAATATCTTCTTTTTTTTACTTATTTAATATAAACTGACATTTTATAATTTTTTAAATATTTAAAAAATTATTTCGAGATGCTTTAATCTAGTAACTCTGTCAGCGTATCGTTAATAAAACTTTTAAATAATGAAAACTATTATTATTATTTTTTTGTTTTTATATATAAATTTAAAAACTATATTTTATTTTTATATTAACGATTTAAAAAAAATAATAATATTCTATTTTCGGTGAAACGTGAAGTAAAAATTCATCAAAATAATTTATACATTTTGCATTCGCTGCTCTTTACAGATCTATAAGAGAATGTATAAGATGTTTCATAAACATCTGGACGATTTCAAAATCAATTTAAAGCAAGAGAAATAAATTATTTAATTAATAAATTCATTCTCACTTTCAGAAATTGCTTTCTGGAATATTTATAATATTCCTCACCAAGAAAAAGCCAATCAATATTGATGAAGATCAATAAGTATGTGGTTTCATAAAAAAAAATTGTATTCATTTATTCATGTGTCCTGGGTTAGTGCTAGTGACGTCATCGATGATAAACCCCACCCAATCACGTGATTTAATCCACATGATTCATTATTGTTTCCTGTTATGTTCATAGAATCGATGATACTTGTTATGTTGTCGTTAAGGATTGAATACTGATTTTACTTTTTGATCATTCAATTTTTTTTTCTTTTCATTTATTACTTCATTTCTGTATTTAAATCTTACTTATTATTTTAATTAAATATTACTAAAAATACTTATATATTAATATTTGAAAATAATCTTATCTGTTAACGTTATTAAAAATAATTTAATTTAGAAATAATTTTTAAAATATTATTAAAAATAATTTAAGAATATGAAAAACGGAATTTTTTTCTTAAATAAAAATAATAAATAAAATGTTAAAACTTTTATTATTATCTAATTAAAAAATTATTTGTTTTAATTTTGATATTCAATAGTCAGTTTAAAAAAAAAAATTATTGAACATCAAAATTAAAACAATTAATTTTAATGCTAATTTTGTTGTTAATGAAATTAATTTAAAAGAAACAATTATTGAACATCAAAATTAAAACAAATAATTTTTAATTAGATAATAATAAAAGTTTTAACATTTTATTTATTATTTTTATTTTAAAAAAAAAAAAATCTGTTTTTCATATTCTTCTTAAATTATTTTTAATAATATTTTAAAAATCATTAATAATAAACAATTTTTAATAACTTTTAAAATACTGAAACAATTTTTATTTTCGCAAAAATTAAAAATTACTTTTTATTAATTTTTCGGAAAATAAAAATGCCATCTGTTTTGAGAAAATAATTTTATAGTAATTTCACTGCTTGTCAATAAGATGTATGCATGACCATGTTGCAGATTTTTTAAAAAAATCGCCAGTGATGATAATTATTTAAATTTTCGAAAGTACTGAAACTTTTCTTTTTTTTTTTTTTTTAACGATTATCAAGAAACGACAAAGATTTATAGAGAATTAGTTTGTATACTTAGCTGTTCATTTGCGAATCGAATGATATATAATATATATGCTTCAATTTTGAATGGAGTGAGTGATATTAGTTTCATTATTTCCGAGAATAATGAAAACGTCAGACCTTATAATGATATTTTTACGTTATTTATGGCAAGTTAATTTATACTTTCAGTAAATAAAGGGAAAAAAAAGAAGCAATAAGCATTAAAATGCACGGAAATGAAGCAGGGAAACATTTATGCATTACAGAGAATTGAATACGCTCGCAGCTGGAGGCAATTATTGATTACTAAATATACGATGTTGCTGGAACAATGAGTTTTATGTGATGGATTGAGAATTCTGAGTCTATTAAATAAATAAATGGTTCAACTATCATCGTTATTACACTGATTTAACAATAGGCTAATATATTTACTTCTGCGTAATCTTGTCGTTTTCTTATTTACTCTTAAGAGGAAAGAAAATTGTTTTTCAGAATTAGATCTTGTCAAGAAAAAAAAAAAGCAATAGCTTTAAATGGTCGCATTATCAGAGTTTCTTTAATGTTTAAGATACTCATGTTTGCTTTAAGATGGGAATTGTAGATAGATGTTAAAGGGCCTGGAGGCCTTTTGCGTTATTTTCCGTTTTTTTTTTTTTTTCTTCCCTAGTGGAATACTTCTGACAATGTTTTTACAACTGGTTTACGATACGAAATTAGTGTTTTTCTTTCTTTCTAGATTGAGTGATGTTCATACAAGTCAAGTTCATGCTTGAACTGTCACTTGATGTTTTCATCTGGAAAATCTCTGTCGTTGAAAATCCCAACTCGACCAATACTTGTTCTCATCTTTGTCAAACAGCTGTCGAATTTAGTAAAATTTTTTTTTCTTTTGTTTTTAAATATTAATACGAATTTTTAAATTAATTCTAAAGCAATTTATAAATTTATTTGCGATTTATCGAAACTTTTAAAAATTAAAAAAAAAAAAAAAAATTCGCCATTAAGAGAAAAAGAGTTAAATTGATTTTTGTTCTACTTTAAAATTCGAAGACGATGCAATAAATTCCTTAAAAATATTTTAAATTCATCTTTAGAAACTCATAAATTAATTATAATAGCCAAATAAATGTATTCGTGTTGAATAAATAAAAGAGGAATTCATGATGAGACCTCGTAAAATTAATCTCGATATTATGCTATTGAGTTACAAACAGAATCAATGAATATGTTTAAATGAAAGCTTCACATTCCCAACATAACTGTGCAAACACGTAGATAACTTAGCCTTCCATCTTTCAACATTTGGTTGCGATTGTTGCATATGTAGTCATTATCAGCGTTTGGATGTAATTTATAACCCATTGAAAGAGACCTGACTTAGTTGGTGATGATCTTGTTTCACTAATGAAAATATTAAAGTAGTCATTGCCCACTACGTACAATGGAATCAAACTGCCACTCCCGTTCGCGACAAGCATTCTTGTAAATTACATAAATTTAATATTTATATACATAATGCAAATTATAGTCATAATAAATTACGGTATTAATACGTTTTAAAATTTTATAATTTACCTCCGGTAATTACAGGAAAGACATTTGAATAAGGGTCGTAAGTTGATATGCGAGAGAACGATTATCCCAATAATATTATAATGCGTTGATTATCCCATTTGTTGAGGTCGATTATACTGTAGAATGTTAACTATGCTTTCAATAAATAATTTTTTTATTTTTATTTTTTTAATGATATTCGAGCATTTTACTGTCACCGTTTGGGTCAATTTTCCAAAAACCATTTCTCAAAAACTGAAATTTTATTTTCCAAATAATAACGATAATAATATTTTTTTATATGAATTCTATAAGATTATATCGAATAATTTATAAAATTTAAAAATTATTCGAATGATGATGATGATGATATAAAACAGTTTTGTATATTTAAACGATTTTTTTTATTTTTTAGGTATTAGAAATACAATTCCGCACGAAATATCGATGGAACTAAAAGATGAAATCGCTATAAAAATTCCATTTTCTATCCGATATTCTATTTTATAGAGCAATAAAATTAAGTATAGAATGGTTTTAAGTTAAAAAATATTCATGTAAGCATTTTAAAACATAAACTTCGGCGTCGAATATTTTACGTAATCGTATGTAAACACTTTTAACTTCAAACAAGTTTAGATTAAAAAAAAATAAAAAAAGTTTGATAAATATCCCATAATCTGCATTATTATAGCGCACATTAAATCGATTAGTAAACAAAGGAAAAAATAAAAAATAAAAAAATCTAGGAAAATAAAACGCCACTTTAATTTTTTTGATAATGTTTTCATATTTAAATTTTGTTAGGAAAATATTAAATGTAAAAATCTATTTTTGTTTAATCCATTATCCGATTATGTTTATTTAAAGAAGAAAGCACAAATTTAAATATACAGAAGCACGTAGCACCATCTGTCGACAACCTTTTCAAATTATCATTATTTTTTACATGAATACATACATACCATGTTTACAAAAAGTATTGCGAACAAATAACAAGACCGAAAAAAATAAATAAATTCAAATATTCTTTAATCGAAATTTTAAATTAAAATATCAATTTAAAATAAACAATCATCAAAAAAAAAAAAAAAAACCATAAAATTTTCATTAATTATGCAATAACTTTCCATTTCAATTATTATTATTATTTTTTTTTTTTTAAATGCATTAAAATGGATAATAGTAGAGAAATTAAATATTTATTTTCTTAGATTATTTATGATGGAATTGGATTGCTTATGTTGTTTATGTTTTTGTATATTGTATTATGTTGACTGATATATATTTAAACAGAAGAAAAAAAAAAAAAAAATTAGTAAACGATAAACAACCCGTTACGCAGTTATTAATTTAATAGTTTTTTTTTTAGAACTGAGTTGTTAAATTGTATTACATTTTCTTTCTGTTTGTGCAGAGGACATACAATTATTTATTCATTACTTTGTTGTAACATAAAAATCCAAGTTACATAATGAGATTGTAGGCAGCTTGTGCAGTTTTTATACCTTAAGACTGTTGAGACATCTAAAATTGTTTTATTAAAATTACTTACATTTTTATATGTTCTTATAATTATTTGTCTGGCTTTTAAATATATGCATTATTATATTATATTACGATTAAGTTTCAATTGTTTTGTTTTTCGTTAACTGGAAACGATGTAAAAAATTCTTTTAACTGATTAAAAAAAATTTTTTTTAAACAATACTGTAATAAATGTTAGAATAATATATATAGTATATCATATATTTAAGTATTGATTATACTATTGTAGATTTAAATATTAATTATAAAATGTCTTAGGTATAAATATTGATTATATCATATTGTTTTAGATTTAAATGTTAACTAACTATAGTTGGTTAGATTTATATGTTAACAACAGAATAACTTTATAACTATAGAATAAATATCATTTAGAAAATATCATAGATATAAATATTGTTTTGTATTGTTTTAGATTTAAATTTTTAATATTCTATAATTAAAATTAAAATTTAAATCTAAAACAATAACAATCAATATTTATATCTATGATATTTTCTAAATAATAATTAAATCTATAATATTCTATAATCAACATTTGAATCTATAATATTCTATAATTTAGATTTAAATGTTGATTATAGAATATTATAGATTTAAATATTAATTAGAAAATATCATAAATATAAATATTGATTTTAAATGTTGTCTGTATAATATCATAAAATCATAATTATATTAATTATAAAATATTGTAAGTTTAAATATTGATGATAATGTTGTTGTAGACTTAAATGTTGATTATAGAATATTTTAATTTAACGTTTTCTATAATATATTATTGAAAACGTTAAATAATAGAATCCCTTCATCAGATGACGATAAATAAATTTAATATAAATTATGGGATTAAAAATATCCACTTTTGATAGAATTAACATTAAATGTCTTTAATTTTTATAACAAGAATTGAGTTAACATATTTAAAAATTGATTTAATTGGATTCGCTGTCTGCTGTCACACGTTTAACAGACTTACAAGCTTGAACACTTGTTTTTGCTTCATTCACGCATTAAAGTTATTCATCCACAAAAAAAAAAAGAAAAGAAAAAAATTATTATTTTTCATATTTTCCATTTTTGAATTTAAACAGTTATTTATAAAAGTTATATATATATATTAATAAATATTTCTACCAAAAAAAAAAAAAATCCGCTATTTTTTCCTGTCATAAAATAAAATTTTCATATGAGTTCAACTAAAAAAAAATCATTTTTATGGATAGAATAGGAAAGATAATGTGACCATCTGGTGAAAATTTTATGTTAGGAGATGGGGAAAACAATCCTGAGATGTCGTCAGTATGGAAACAAATTGACTGAATTGAATCAAATCTAAGCTTTATTCTTAACTAAATGGAATCTATGTTGCCAGATTTCACAACGAAAGACTCCTATAACTGTTATTTTGTACGATTCACGTTAAAGATTACTTAATAAAACTAAAATTAAAAACAAAAAAAAAAAAACAAAATGCGAATTAATTCCGGGCAATTTTCTCTTTAATAGATTCTACCTACTTTAAAATTTATTTAATACTAGCAAAATTGAATAAAAAGAGAAACCGAAAACAATGAAATAAATTTTCTATTTTATAAAAGGAAGGTTTTCTCGAAATGGTGCCTGACAACCAGAGATATTATAAAGAGAATTTAGTGCTCTTCAACAAATTTTATCATTCTAATTTAACATTTAAAACATTGTACTTATTTAAACATGCATTATATATGTATGAAGTGTAAACATTTGTAGTTATAAAGTTCCAAACTTTTCTTATAAGTCTTACCACTAATTATATTTTATCGATCATTAACATAATTATGAAAATTTCGTTAATTTAAGATTTCATCTTAAAATTTAAGACAATTTTATTAAATTAAAAGCATATGATTTTTATCCTTCTAATTTATTTAATGTTCTTTTTTTATAAACTAAAGTATTTATATATAATAAAAATAAAAAAAAACAGATATTATTTTTAAAGGAACATAAACAATAAGCATATTTTTTAATAAATAAGATAAAGCAATAATACTTTATTCTATTAATGTAACATAATTTATTTTATTTATAGTTTTAACGGTATTTTCTACGTTTTATGTATTCAAAAAATTATATAGTTGCATATTTTTATTCATGCAAATTTAATTCATCAATATTGCTCCGAAAACAATGCTTCGTAATGACTTTTAAATATTTATAATTTAATAAATTATTGATATTTTTATGGTTTATGTGTGTTATGCATTCATTGAGAAGGCTAGGCAAACATTTAATGCATGTATTAAAACATATAATTCATTTTATTGCTTACAGTTTTAAAATTAATACTAAGAATCAGTATTTTATAAATTACAAAATATTTTAATTTATTTAAACAAATAAAAAAAAAATTCGTAAACAACAGATTTATATAACTAATTTTAAATTAATTCAATAAATAAATTAAAATTTAATTAACTTACCTTTTCTTCTTCTTCTTCTTCTTCCTCCTCTTCTTGTTTTAATTCCATAAATCATGTTCTTTACGTATTTTTCCTTTATTAAAAATTAATAAATATGCATTATAAATCATATTGTATAATATTTAAATAAAAAAATCATTTTTATGAAATTGTTAAATAAGCAAAATCTCCATAAATTAAACAAGAAAGAAAGAAAGATATATAATTTATAAAAAAAATTAAATAATTAAAATTTAATAAATAATTAATTAGCCAAGAAAGATATAAATTTATGGTTTAAAATTTTAATTTAAAAATATTTAAATTATAAATATATACTTATATACATTATTTATTTTTATATTTATATTCAAATTTATTCAATTTTCTTTTCTTTTTTTTTTTTTTAATAGAAATAAAATTATCATATGATGTTTAACAGCAGCAAGGAATTATTGATAATAAACAGGAGTTTTTTTTTTTTTTTAATTTTCTTCTAGTAAAATCAAATTAAATTTTCAAATTATTATATAAGTAGAAAATGCATTTAGAAGAATGTCAATAAAGTATTATTACACACAGATATTCCTTAGAGAATGATTCAATAATAAATAGCTTATTCAGGTATTGAAGGAGATTACAAAATGACAGAAATTACTTCTCTTTAATAAAAGGACCAAGTAACTTAATTAAATGAGATGAAATAGGCTTGATTGTGGCCTGAAAATAAATTCATCCCTGTGCTCCGAAAATTAATTAGTGTACATCTACACTGACAATGGATAATTATTACACATTGTTAGAGACTACATGTATATTTGTGCTTGTAATTGTTATTTATACTTCCTTATAATGTTAGTAAATGCTGATAAAATTAGTTTGATTTTATAATTTTAAGTGAAGAGAAGATTTTAATCTTTGGACAGTTTTAATTCATTTTAATGATTTAAAACTTTGTTACAAAATTAACTTAATGATGTTATGATCAATATGATTAAAAATAGTAATTTTATACTTTAATCATTATTGATGATTAAAGAAGAAAATTACTTGGTTGTGTGTATTGATTCCCTGCTGGTGCATAATGGTTACAGAACTGATTTACACTCAAGCATTTTAATGGTTGGAAATTCTGTTTGCACACAGTTCAATTGAGTAAATTATATTCATTATAAACTAAGACATTTTATCACATTTTATACCATGATCAGCTCTAAACAGAAAACAGTTTTTGT
>WUQG02416472.1:0-15645 GCA_011317285.2 Androctonus mauritanicus | reverse complement strand
GAACCCGGGTCCTCCAGAGTGGAAAGCCGAAGCGTTTCCACGCGGCCAATCCGGCCTTTTAAAAATGTGGTTCCGCCCGGGAACGAACCGGGAAAGATGCATATTAATTGTATCCATATGCGATAAATTTATTCTATAATTGAGAATCTAATTTACCTATTAATACATATGTATATAAAATTTAAGATATATAGAATATAAGAATTCAAAGGTATGAAACTTTAATTGTAAATAATAAAATTTGAAAAATCTGATCATTATATAGGCCCTAAACAAAAGCCAATGAATTTTGTTCGTTCGGTCTTTTAGATGATAAACCGATTTATTCATTCCGAATCTATTAAATAAAAAATTTAACGAAAAAATGCTAACAATATGAGTGGTTGCTTGGCTAATAGAGGTTTTAAGGAAAAAGGCCTGGGATATGCACAAGAAAATTTCCTCCAGAGATGGGAGGTTCGAGAGAGACATTTAATAGTAAAAGAAATGAAATGCAATGAATTCGGTTATAACGAGCATCACAGGACCAGAAATTACTGTATTGCTTATTGTAACTGTTGTTCGTTGTATCCAAAAATTAAAGACGTAGTAATTGAATCTGGATCCTTCAGTAAGACTGTCCGAAAAAAAAAAATTACAATCGGTCAATATGGCAATTGCTTACCATCCATGATAGTAAGCAATTGCCATGTGACAGATTGTAATTTTTTTATAAAACAGAAAAACATTTCTAGCCAATATACTATAAAAATAGTCAAAAATATTGTAAGGACATTCGGAAGATCAAATTATCAGACTATGTAAGAGAGTACCTGTAATCGTATTTATGAAATGAATCAAAAATATGCGCTATAATTACAATAGAAAGATTTGATAGTAGGGGAAGAGGGGATGAGATGAAAAGGGCAATTTTCAGAAAATAGTGTGTAGGAACTTTAGTTTTTGTCAAAAAATATTTTATTAAAATATCTGCCTTTACATTTTCACAAACTGTGTGAGCAATGAGATACAAATATTTGAAAAAGAAACTGGAAAAAACATTAAATTATAAAAGGAAGTGTAAGCAATGACCCTTTCAACCCACATTGTTGGGTTGAAAGGGTCATTGCTTTTTTGTTCCCTTTCTGCTTCTTACTAAATATTATAGCCTGTGAAATCTAGAGGAAAGCTCAGCACAGCCTTGGTTCGAGCATTTGCAGTATTCTTTGTTGAAGCTGGAAGTTTCAAAACTACGTCACTTAAATGTACATTTGCTTCATCCTTCTTATCAGGCAATACAAAGTTTTCCCCTTTTGTTTTTCGAAAGAAATTGACATCAAATGTATCATCAAGATACTTCTCTACCTGTGCAACAAAATTGATGACTGATCTTTTGTGGCAAATGTAACTAGAATATAGTCACCCTCATCTGTTTTCTGTGTCAAGATCAAACAATTTATCTACTGACAAAGTTTTTGATAACTCTATTTCCGATCTGAAGCTGATAGGTAATATCGGTAAGATGTGAGTTGTTGAATTTTCTCACAAGTCTAGCTAAGGGAGATTTAGCCATCTTAGAATCCTTTGCTACGACTCTAATGGATTCACCACCTCTCACACGATGTATTGTGGCCACTATGTCGTCATTCCCCTTCCTGGTGCGATTAGTTTTCCGTATTGGGTTACGGGGCATTTATTTCTGAAAAAATTAATAACGCAATTAACTAAGAAAAAATAAATAAATTAAACACATGGGATGGGGATGAAAGGGACACATCCTTTTCATCCCCATGACCGCCATGATGAGCATACTCTACAGCTACCTTAATTCTAAGATTACTTCTAAAATTTAAACTTCTTTCATAAAAAACATTATAGTACAGGGCACAATCCCTGCTATCCTTTACACAGATACAACAAAAACTACAACCATAGCACAAGCAAAACGTATTTCCTTGAAAACTTACCTTTCCAAGAAGAAGAAAACTTTTGTTGGCCGTTCCTTCCGACTTAATGGCTTCCCCCTAGCGTTATAATATTAAGAATTGAAGGAAATGTAGTCGCACGTTTCGCCCAATTGACATTAAGTAGACATAAAACAGAGGCTGATGCAAGCACTATCCCTTTCATCCCCCTCTTCCCCTATATATATATACAGCATATATACACAATAAACTTACGTATGACGCGCTCTCCTATAACCCGATGAAAAAATTGGGACTAATGTTCAAACATTATAAACAATCCTGTATAATGCGTAGAATAACATTTTTTAACGTTATCCGTTACTTAAATATCCGTTTATCGTAATAAAAACCAAACCAAACGATGTTTATTTTGTTTCCATGACAACTTTTTCGTCGGGTTATACGAATTTGTATTTTCAAAGTCCATATTATACGGGGTTTACATGTACTGTATATAATATTTTTTGAAATTTAACTATCTATGTTGTTCTGTTGTTTTTTCTTTATTAAAAGAACCTCCTTTAAAACAAGTTAATTAACACACTGCCAGGCCCGCGCCGTCCATAAGGGCAAGGTCGTGCGGCACACGACGGCGCCGGGCTCTACCGTTTTAAAAAACTTCAAACGGAAAAAATATTTCGCTTCAAAAAACCAAATTTAACTTTTCATTATATCTATGGTGATATTGAAATTCTAATACTCATTAAAATAAGCAGTCTATCTCGCTCTTTAGCTATATATTTTCAAATATTTAACATATTACATATGTAAATTATTTTTAATTGTAAGATGATAGTGTTCAGCCCATAGAGATAATATATAACTAGAAGGCGCATCTCCTAGTCGCCTGAATGGAAGCAGTTGAGGAAACCGACCGCCATATTGGATAAGTATAGCGGGGCATCGATTGCTAATGAGATGTGCATATTGCTAATGCACATCTCATTAGCAATATGCGATCAGAGTTGGAACTCTTGAGACACATTTAAATTTGCATAAAATCGTCAGATAATGCGTGTCTCGTACTGTATAACACGATTTCCTATAACGTATCCCTCACGTTGTTCGCGTATAGGAACGTATCCCAACATGGGGGAGATACGTTCCACTGTACATTAAATGTTTGCATTCTGTGATTTTTAAGTGATTGATAATGCATTTTAATATATAAATAATGCTCAAATTCAAATAATATAAAATTTTATTTAATGTTTGCTAATAATTTATAAACTGTTAATAATTAATAAATAAATTTACATTATTTTTGAGATTCTATAATTATTGAATTTTATTACAATAATTACAACTTAAAAATCCCTGCTTTCAAGTTAACATTTACAAGTTTAGATAAATTTAATACTGAAGGAGATCAATTCTGTCAAACAATCCTGAAACTTTTGACATCAGCAAACTTTTACAAAAACTGTAGTTTTGTATAAGCCAAATAGTCGTGGAATCAAAATAATTAATAATTAACATTCCGTGAAAGTTCATTTTTAAACAATTCAATTATTATGTATAAAGATATGAAAGATGAGATTTCTAAAAATTCCATTTACACAACGTATGATCATTTGTGACTATGTACAGGATGCCTTATAAATTTGTAAAAATACTAAAATCTGTTATAACTTACAATTTTACAGAAATTTTTTGTCTGGCAAATAACATTTGGTTATGACAAATTATTTAAAATATATCTTGATTTTATCAAAAAATAAAATATCAAAGTGGATATGCATGGTATCACTTGACATAAATGTCAATAAAGTACATAAAAAAGGAAGAAAAATTATTTAAACATGGCACAAATTCATTTATAATCAATGATGATATTTCTTATGAAATATTGCTAAAAAAGGTCCAATTTGGTTGCTTTTAGTAACTGTTTTCATGTCCAGCAAGAACATAAAGATTTGATGGACTGTAGAGATCTCCAGTTGGTTTGCTTTCTAACACCACCACTCTGAAATTATGAGAAAATTAAAATTTCTTTTAATATCTAACTGCATCTATAAGCTATAAGACAACAATTTTTACTGTTAAATTAAATAATTCCAAGACATTATTTAATATTTTATATTTTTCTATTATTTTTAAACATTTTATTGTTTTAAAATAATAGATTTATCAAACTTACAATGGGACCTGGCCAATTGTGATTTACAGATTTGAACTTTGTTATATAGTATCTAAATATTATATAACAAATAATTATATATATTTTTTATTAAGATATATTAAAATTCAAATCCTTTTATATTTATTTCTTCTCTTATTGGATCAGTCATATAATACAAGTATTTCTCCAATGACAAAATGACAGGTTCATATGTGCTTAATTTTTAAATGTTACAATAATGAAAGAAACTACAACAAATCTAGTGCAAAACCACATAATTATATAGCCTAACAGTAACATTTCAAGATAGAAGGGCTTCCATTAAAAAATCTTTGCACTCTTATAGGCATATAATATCTTATAATCCTTATCCTTAAACCTATAATCAGACATCTATATTCAAATCTCAAATATAAAAAAACTTGTAATTAATCCATCTAATAACTTTTATATTACAATAAATGCAAGTGATTAAATATCTCTGAGTTAAGCATAACAAAGGATTTAGATACAAACAAAACTTACAAATTATATTTGTAACTCAAGAAATAACTGTATTGATCATGATAAACAAAATTCTTTTTATGCTATTTTCCTCTGTTTTAAAATTTACAAAGTACTTTTTGTTGGAAAATACTTTATAAATTTTATTGTCCTGAGCAATATACAAACATGAAGATAGATATATGAATTGATTTTTAAAATTCTGATAAAGAATTTGAAAATTCAATTCCTTTATTAAACAGAAAATAAATTCTTATAACAATTTCAGTATCCATATCACTGTTTATTTTGATTTTATTTTATTAGATTTATTTTTTCTTATATGAAAACGGAAAATGTGAATTTAAATTTTCTGAAATTCTTCATATTAAAAAGACAAATCTAATAAGATTACAGATAGTCCTCAACTTATATTCACTTGTACTTATGATGCCAGTCACTGAATCAGCAAATTCAATGTTTGGTCAATACAGTTCTCATGCGTTCGAGTCCATATGCAATAATTTGATATATGGAAAGCATATATGGTTTCCATATATCAAATCCATTGCCTCTATGGTTCTTATATTTTTGTGTTAAGTTTATTATGATAAAGTAGAGTATAATCCAGGTCATAAAATCGAAGATTATCTATAAATTATATCTATAATTACCATATTTTATTATATCTATTAATAAAATATGTTAATTATATTACCATATTTTATTAATATGGTAATATAATTACCATATTATATTACCATATTTTATTATTATTATTATTATATTCTTTTTATTATTAAATATTGAAGTCAAAAACAATAAAATATACCAAAATTTATATTACAATTTCTGTTCTAAAATTTGGAATAGCAAAAGTCGGGCAAATCTGTATATTTGAGGCAACTATACATGTTTCCCTCATTTCATAAATTTTTATACTAATGAACTGCATTAATTGGTATCTCTTTTTTGATTTGTGAAAATAATTTTCACTTTTACAAAAACTATTTCATTCTCAATTATACTTTGTTTAAAACAATGATTCTATCTTAATCTATATCAGCAGTTATCAAGTGGCTGCATATGGCCAACAAACAATTTTAATGCAACCACAAAAGAAAATATTTTTGTGTATAGAGTGAAGACAGAATTTAAAAAAATTGTGGCTATAACTATGTTAAATTTCTATTTAATATGTTTACAGTAATTCACATTTCAATCTGCAAATCACATTCATAACTTCTTATTCACTGATTTGCTCATCACACTCATATATATTTCTTATATTCATTTTTATCTCCTCACTTTTGTCCTCATCCCTTTCTTCAATAGGTTTGTGAAGCTCATGGAAATATTCTTTCCATTTATCAACCAACCACCCTATATAGTTTCATCCAATAACATTCTACCATTTTTATCTTTCACACCAAACACACATATATTTTGTTCACTTCTCAAATTTCTCATATACTTCCAAAACATGTTTTATTCCTTTCAAAATCATTCTGCAGCTTATCTTTTTTTCTTGCTATCCTCTCTTTACTTTCTTTCACTATCTTTACATACTCTTTCTTATATTTCTTATACTCAATCTGTCTTCATATTTCCATTTAACATTCCAAATATGCTTTCTTCTCAGCCATTGCATGTTCCACTTCATCATTCCATCATGCATTGGCATTCTTCCTACTTATTCTCATTTCACCAATTGCTTCTCTTGCTATACTTGCTACACATTCCTTAAAATGTGTATATACATTCCCTCATTGCATATATTCTAATCCACTGTACCCAGCTTTTCACACAACTTCTCATGTATCTCTTGTTTCACATGCAGATCCTCCACTTCTTATTGCTTTTAGTTGTATTACATTTCTATATCCTCTTAGCAGATTCATTCTAGAGATCACCAGATAGTGATTTGAGCACCTCTCATCACTCTTGTGTCCATAATCTATTACCTCAATCTTTTATTATACACAACTAAATAAATCATATTCATGGAATTTCTCTCTCAACTCTCAACTGTATTGATGAATGGCCTTGTGTCTAAAGAAAGTGTATAAGACAATCAGCTCTCTCTAAGCATAGATCTCCAGCAGTTGTATCCCATTGTCATTCATTCTAGAATAATCATATTTCCAAATCAATCATTCCACAGCAATTCTGTTATTCAATTCTTTTGCCACAATTGTTCATTCTGTATCACAACATTCATTCACAACAGAATTTTTTTTTTCATTTTCATTCATACTATCTATAGGAGCATTTACAGCTATTGGAAACAACTTCTATAATCCTAACATTATCTTTATCCATATCACTCTGTCATTCACACATTTGTAACCTAACGTGTATTTTTCTTTCTCTTCTTCATCAGTACACTACACCATTTTCCTAATTATCTCTTACCCCAGATTGTATTTCCATGATTTCATCCCTTATACATTTAAATGCACATCTCTTTCAAGATATTACACTTACACACACACTTACACACACACAGAGCTTATATTTGCATATCTCATTCCCTTTCACTTATTCATATTCTACATTACCTAATCTCCATTCATATTTCCATTTCTATTTGTCTTCTATTCAATCCAGTTGTAAATCCATATTTGATAGTCTAGGTATCTTTATTTTGAATATTGAAAATCAAGATGATAATTTTACAAAGTTGGTGATCAATCAACAATGATACAGTTTAATGGAAGCACTGCTCCCACACATCCAAGACAATCTCAAAAACTACTTTGTCGGCCTCCTAATTTCTGATTGTTGTGGCAAAGTTGAACTATCACCAGCCCAGAAATATTCAGGAATATTTCTGGGCTGATGATAGTCCAACTTTGGTGGTAGTTGATGATTTTATATATAAAGGGAGGAAAGAAATTATATTATATGCCAGAAATATAGCATTTGGGCAGCACTACCACTCTAGCTACTACTACTACACTACTACTACTACATATATATATATATATACATACACATAATAGTATCTTTAGTGGGTAGTGCTACCCAAATACTTCCCCTTTGATCCATGCTTTTATGTTATATGAGGGACTGCATGCTCCAGATGTATGTATATATATATATATATATATATTACATACATGGATGGACAAATGGACATGAACACACATAATGAAAGTTGATAGAATTTTAAAAGATTACTTAAAATTTATAGTGTTAAAATAAAAATCAAGCAAATCCAAAAAGTTATGTTTAAATAACTTAAAAAATTCTGATGTTATTCTAAAGACAAAAATAATTGAAATAAACTGTAAAATTTAAAAATTTTTGAATTTTTCAGTTTATTTCACCTTACTTTTTTCTGAATTAAAGCCAAACTGTGAAGAACTCTCACATATATTCAAAATAAGAATGATAAGAGAAATAATTAATTTAAATTTTTCAGAGAATCAATATAATTTTACAATAATAATATATTAACAGGTCATAATTAAAATACTACTTCAGTTAGTAGTAGTTTAGTTACCTATCTGAGCCTAGCATGCGAAAAATTCGACTTTGATCATTGATCTCTTGAACTACTTCATTATTCTTAAAACTTCTCCCTTGCATACCATGTTTATGGAAAGCTAAGACACAATCTGTCAAACAAACTGCACAAAATATTTATTTATAAAGTTTATTTTTATTAATATAAAATATTCAAATTGTTCTAAGTCTACAACAACTTACCAATGGATTCTACAGGAAAATCAAAATGTAATTCAGCAGGTTGATGATGCCTTGATTTAAGTTTTCCATAAAGATTTACTACTTTAACTAAATCTAAAAAAAAATTTATTTTCCTTTATTTTTTAATTTTTAGACCTAGTTTTATAATGTCCCATTAAAATTCCTGTTAACTAGCTTCAAATTAACTTAACTGCTACTGTTAGCAGCAGGATAACTTGGTTTGCATTTTACAATTACATTTTAATTGTCAGTTAGTTATCTGATATTTATTGACTATACTATTGACAACTGCAGTAATTTTCAAATCTTATAATGTGGTAATATTCTATTTTTTTACTGTAAAACAAATTTTGTATTAGTATGTTTATAAAGAACACTAAAATATAAAATAAAATAGAAATAAAGATGAATTATATGTCACGTTTTGGAAGAATAATGTTAATCAGTATGAATGGAATGAAGTCATGAACTTTTGTAACTGTACAACTCAGAAATCACACTGCTTTGATATGTATGGTTGTCCTTTGGTAAACTTTGACCTATTGGTTGCTCTCTTTCAAGTAATTCAAGTTTCATCTTGGTGAACTTATAGAAAATTGTATCCTCATACCATTTATCTTCTGATATTGAAATAAATTATCATTTTTGAATGAATTTTGTTTTTTTCTGTTTAGTATAAGAAAATATGCACTTAATCATTATAAATATTGATTTCATATATATCACTATTCATGACGGACACAATTAAATTTATATTACAGTGCATTACACTTAATTGAACTACATTGGGACAGAAGAAAATTGGATCCATTAGGTGGCTGATTCTATTATCCAAAGTTAAAAAAATTCAAGTTCACAGAACCTTTTATACTGGTAGTTATAAAATGTTTGTCACAAAAAATGACACCTTAGAAAAATAGTCATAGTATTAAATAAATAAAAGTAAATATTTACCAAACTTTGTTTGGTTAATTTACATATAATTCTAGAACATTAAAGTTTAAAGCAAAACACAGTAGCACTTATTAAATTACAATGGAAGCAATTAAAAACATATATGACTGACTTACAACTAATGAAATATTCAACTATATTGTATTATGAACTTATCCAATGTTGATTGTTATGAACCCTCAGCTGATTTCTTATGAACAAAATCATAGCATTTATCCAGTGCAGACATGGAACTGTTTTCATTTTCTTTCTGCATAAAATTAACTGCTATAATTAACACTTCTTTTGTCAATGTCATTACCAAATAATTGGTATCATTAGTGTTTACAGGTCAAGTGCACAGAAATGCAATGCTTTCAAACTTCACTGCCCCGTCTCACAATATTTTGAACAAGTCTGAACTGATTCTGCTGGTCCAATAAGTGGTGCACTAGTCCTAATAAACAGAATAAATTATGCTTAATTTAGCACATTTGAATTAGGTTCTGCAAATTTGGTCCTTATTAGTGGCTGGTTCCATTATCTGGGGGTCTGATTAAGTGGAATGCACTATATATATGAAAATAATCCAGTGATTAGCTATTATAAACACATTTAAATATAAATTTATTGTTCAACTAGTAAGAATGCAGGATTTGTGCTTCACATATGCTGGCAAATGGCAAATGATATGATTGTCTGTGAGCATTTGTTTTTTTATTAATTTACATCTTTTACTGATTCAGTTGGGTGAGTGAGTTATATAATAATCACAATGAGATGATTATTTCAAACATTAGTTATTATTTTATCTAGCAAGCATTTCTGATACACAATGCTAACAGAGCCTTTACATTTCTATCTTCAAGGTTTTTATCTTATAGTTAAGCATTAAAAAAATCATAATATGATTTAAATTAATAAAAATAAAATAAATATAAGCTATTAAAGTTTTATTTTTCAGTTCTGTTTTAAACTTTTGGAAACAAGATGTCAGTTGACCAGCAATTAACCTTTGAGCATCATGGTCATTTCCATTCTATGTAGACATGCTCTGTTGGCATGTCTACATAGAATGGAAATGGAATGAAAAACAGTAAGGGTTAAAAAAAATTAAATCATGATTTAATTAATACAGATATTATAGATTAGTTTTTTGTGCTTATTGGCTAAAAACATGCACCTCTGATAGCAGTTCCTAAATTTTTTAATTGCTGAAATTTTTTTAGGTTATGCTTTTTATGAAAGTTGTTTTAAATAGTTTTTCTTAGCAGATTTTGGATTTTTCATCATTTATTTTCAATTTTTTAGTCTATTATATGAAAATAATTCTGGTATTGGTATGAAATAAATTAAATTTTTGAATTTTAAGTAAAAATTGAATTTTTTCCTATAGTAAGTTATATAATTCTGAAAAATAAAATATTGTAGATAATATGAAAATATTACTTAATTCTACTATATTCCTTATTTGTCCATTCTTTTGTTTCATTTTTACTGATTTATATACAAAAAATGAGAAAATACATATGTAAATACCCTGAGGCTATTTTAACAGTGTGACACCTTTATTGTTTTACAGTAATCAGTTATTTTCTGGGAAATTCCAGCCAAATCTATTTTGCACTGCAACATGTAGTATTGGGTGCAGTGCAGCAGTAAAGTATCTCTAAGATCAATTAAAGTAAAGAATATTATGGCGTTTAATGTCTAAGAGATGATTTTTGTATATGTTGATTGTTTTTAATCTAAATTCAAAGATTTAAAAAAATTAAAATAAAAGTTACTGAAATGAATGAAAAACATTTATAAATATAAATTATCAATAAAAATGACAATATTTTAATAATGTTATTTTTGGATTAACTATAAGACATGACTTCATTAATTTTTATTAATCAAAATCTGCATAATACTTTTTTTTTAGATTTTGTTTTGAAAATATGGATCAATTTTCTTCATTCATGGTTTGTTTTATTCAGTGATCTTGCCACTATCCAAAAATGTCAATATTTTCATTGGATGACTAAGATTTCATATAAAAAAAAAATCATGTTTTCATCAATGTCATATATGGAATAAAAAGATGCAAAAAAATAAAACTTGAAAAAATGAACATTTTTTCATTCTGACTTTGGTAGAATCAGAATGAAAAAAAAAGTAATAAACTGTAAAAATTTTAATGTTTTTTGATAAAAATTAAGTGCATATCATAATTTAAATTTTTTGCATATTGCTTAATTCTACAATATTTCTTATTCATTCATTCATTTTTTTGTTTCATTTTTACTGATTTATACACAAAAAAATGAGAAAATACAAATGTAAACACCTTGAAGCTATTTTAAAAGAGTGTGACACACATACACAGTTAATGCTGAGAGTGATTAGACTTAATCACCATTAACTGACAGTCAGCAGCTGCAGGTGGAAACTGAATAATGCAAATCTCAAGGAGTTAAGTCTCTAACTGATACTTGATGCAGTAGTTAATTTATCTATTGATTCTGATATCATTAACTATGAGTTAACATTTAATTGTTGAGTATAAAACAAATAACTGGTAGGTAAGACTAATAGAAACTTTAATATAACATTATAAAACCAAGCTTTAATATTATACAATAAGATATAACAATATGAAGAGAAAATTTGCTCACTTTCATAACAAACTAAGATTGTATCTTTTTCCAACTGGGTTACATTAATAATTTTCATATGTTCATTGCGAGGCACAACTGTTTCAGTTCCATCTGTTTCATCACCAAACCAACTAGCTGAAGAATTTAAATTGATCATATCCAGTTTCATATTTCCCCATTCATTTCTGAAATGATTCATATTATAATTTCCGAAACAATTTTTCTTTAGTGACAAAATTTCTCATTACCCTTTTCTTACTCCAACACATATTAATGGATATTCCATATCTGGAGTAATGATCATTTCAAAAACAGATAAATTTGATGGAATCCAACATTCAAATTGCTTCAAAATAAATTTAATACAGGTAAAAATAATATGAAAACAAAAATAAATTACTTTAAAGTATAATCTTCATAACTTTACCTTGAGAAGCATAAATTTATTAAGTGGATTATACCATTGCATGAGAAACAGACCATTAGGCATTGCACCACAAAGATATTTATACCCATTATAAGGATTTCTTCCAACACAACATTTTAAACAACCCTTTGTATCTGGTACTTTTATTGTAGCAGCAAATCGCCTATTAAAAAATGCAACATAATTAATAACAGAAGTTTTGATTTATTAAATTCTATATGCTAAATTCTTAAAATTATCAAAAACAAATTGTATAACAGAATAAATAAATGGTTGTTGATAAATATTTTTATCAAGTTTAACTATTCTCATCAGCTACATATTAAAATCTAAACTTTATCTTCTAATGTAGTGAATAATAGTATTTGAGATTGTATTATATATGAATAATAAAAATTGTATATAATACAATCTCAAATACTATTACCCACTCTTAAATCAGAGAAACCCAATTCCATATGCTAATAAATTTTATTATTTATCCTGCTATGCAATAATATTTTTATATAATTTTACTAAAGTTGTGATTGTTTTGTAAATTAAAACAAAACAGATAAAAACTAACTGAAAATATCTGCTGAATAATTGAAAAATGAAGTGACAAATATAGGATTAGATAGAAGGAATCAAAAGGGACAGCAGTTATGCTAAGATGAATACAGCAGTTACACACTGTTTCTTATAATAATAAAAAATTTTCATGCCAAAATTCAGCCCATCCTAATTTTATTTCCAGAATAATCATTATAAATCTGATAATTTTGTTCAGAAAGACAAAATTTCAGATTTAAAACATCAGATATAATTAATAAAAGAATTAAAGAAGTTTTAAGGAATATAAAATTATTATTATTATTATTATTCCTCTACTCTAGTGATCTAACTAGTGAATGAGGATCCAAATGTAAATAGAGTAGTCCTCAACTTATGCTTGCCTCAACTTTTGGTGATTTGTATTTACAATGAAAATTAATCAATGCAATTCAGTGGGTTTGAGCCCCGCACTCAATGGTCTGACATATGGAAGGCATTATTTTTTGTGTCTGATTCTTATATTTTTGTGTTCTTTATGTTTATTAAGATAATGTATAGTGTCCTTAGTGTCCTAGTAAATTTAATTGTGAAAAATCCATAACTTTTGAGCATTTACAAATGTGGATCCGACAGACAATTAAGACAGGCATTAGCCTACCGCGGTTATGTGGTTTAGACATGTAGATAAGAATGGCAAAGCGAGACGTTCTCGGCACAGACAGAGACAGACAACTATGGTTTCTGTAAACCTTGGATCTTTATTAGAGAGAGAGAGTGAGTATATAAATGATATTCTCCAACAGTGGAAGTCAAATACCTGTGAGAGATGGTTAATTCCTTGAAGTGTAGTCCGGCGAAGGTTAAAAGATCGTCCTTGGTGAGAGGTGTTATTAATATTGGCAACTGAACACAACACACACAGTCTTTAGTCCTTAATAACAAAAGTCTTTAGTCTCTAGATTGTAGAATAAAATAAAGGTACACAAAATAATCAGTCTCGGGTCTTAATGATGAAGAACCTTGAGAACTTGGTGTCGGAGAACGGTGACCAGCCAGACAAACACACGGGGTTTCACTTTTGCAATTTCTACTAGGCAAAATTCACCATCAAGGACGACCGACCCCCTTATATCTATCTCCCCCTTTCTTTTAACAAACAATCTTTTCTCTCCTTTCTTTATTGCCCATTTCACTTCTCCCCACATACCACCTGTAAGTCATTTGACTTGTTGTAATTTTCCAATTGTTTTGTTTATTTCACTTAAAGGGGAAAAACAGAGGACTTCAAATTTATTGGAACTATAATCAAGCGGGTCGTTTGTCGTTTGAAGATGTCATTTGTGGGCGGGTGCCGAACGATGTTTTCCAGAAGATCTCACTCCGTTCCCAAACATTCTTTGTTAAAAAGAAGTTTCTTTGATTTCTTTATCTTTTTAATTTAATCTACATTCATATTTTTAATACTTGTATATTTATTCCTGACGGTCTTCCTGGACCTCACAATTTATTGGAGATGTAAGAGACTTTTAGTTCATCCTATATAATCATGTTATTTTTTATTTACTTTTTTACAAGTAACCTTATCATTTAATAGAATGATGACTTGCAGAATCAAGACACTGTTGTACTTTCAGCAATCAGTGTTAACCGGCATTTTCTCTCTCTGATTGCAGCAAAATTTTTCTACACAGTTTGGTTTTTCTTTTCTATCTTTTAATTTGTTGTTTGAATAATTCTTTTGTGAAAGCTTAATGGAAAATTTTCTTCTAAACTCTCTCTTACACTTCCTAGTGGCTATATGTTTCTTTAATAAACTCATAATGAGAAAATAAAAATATATATATATATATTTTTTTTTCTAAATCTTGAGCAGAAAACTTTATATGTACAGTAATTATATATATAATTTATAAAATTTGATATTCTAACAGGATTATGGTAAGGATTTTGTGACATACTGCAATTTATATTCAAATATGCAGTTATTTCTATATTTAATGCTACAATAAAAATAAATATCCTACGAATAACTGATTATTATATTCACAGTGGAAAGCATATCACTGCAAAACTTAGTTTTTTTAAATAATTTTAGTTTTGATCTAACCAGGGGAATGCCAACCATAGCCCCCTTCTGATTTTTGCCGATTTTTATATATGTTGTAGTACTATCCTCTCACAAACCCATGATAAAGTAATACGATGCAACTCTCAAATATTCCTGATAAAAAAAAATTTAAAGTTTTCTGTTATTTATATACTGATTGATATTAATAATTTGACAAATGCTGTCGTAGCACAATGCATTTGCTGTTTGATTTACTGTAAGGTGTCATTGGAAGGATGCAGATTCGAGTTTTTTTTTAATCAAAATTCAAATGGATTATTGTACAATGTATTTTTATTAATGAGAAATTACTATTTTGTAATTATTTAATTGTTTCGCTATGCCCTTTAAACATTTCTATCACAAATATTAAATATACATATAAAGGAATGTAATTAATAAATAAACTTTTTTACATAAATAATTTATTTTAATTAACAAATATAGATTACATTATTATTGGTGATCAGAATCCTCCTTGATCAATATAGCCAATGTGCATCTATTCAAGTGATACTCGTAAAAGCATCCAAAACAGAATGTTGTTTTATAGTGTGCACATTGTAAAGTAATATTCTGTTTTGGATGCTTTTATGATGAGTATCACTCGAATAGATGCACGTTGGCTGTAGAGATCAAGGAGGATTCTGGTCACCAATAATAATATAATCTGTATCTGTAATCTGTATTTGAATTTTTTTATGTAAAAAAGTTTATTTATTAATTACATTCCTTTA
>WUQG02416461.1:0-15647 GCA_011317285.2 Androctonus mauritanicus | reverse complement strand
ACAAGCTCTGTATTGTAAAAGTCACTCATATAAAAAAGTAGGCATCAACTGACACAGTGAGGTGTTAGAGGCTTCGTATTGAAGTGGAGCTGATTAGTGACTTCTGACTTTCTTGTAAAGATCGACTCTGATTTAAGGTTGTATTGGAAGTGGATGTATTAGAATTAATTAATATTTAAGATTATATTTATTGTGAATATTTTTGAATTTTTATATATTTGAATTTTGTTTAAACAAGTTTCATTGATAATTTTGACTTGTGCTTTATTATTGCTTAAATGAAGCTTTGGTTACACTTTTGTAAATGTTTTGAATCAAATAAATTTATATTTTATTATCTAACTTTACTTGTTTTGAGAATTTATTCAATTTATTAGCATAAGTTTCTAGCATCATTTTTGCTATGTAGGTCTAACACTTGTTTGATACTTTAAGCTGTAAGTTTTCTGGTTGTTTGTTTTTGTTGGATAGACATTAGTTATTGATATTGATTTGATATATTCATTTTAGGAAATAGTAAAAAGACCTGAGCTCAGGCCAGACTCTGGATTTGCAGAGTCATTAAAAATGCTAGGTTGAATTTAAATTATTATTATTATTGATATTTTTGAGTATTGTGACTTTGCATCACTTTGCCTGAATATGCTTTGATTGTGAAGCTATACTATTAAAACAAGGATAATACTACTACTATGCTTCAAGAATTTTAATAATTTAAACAATTGCAAAGATATTCACTGCTGTCATGTGTTCTCAAAAGGAATGATTACTTTATTTTGTGGAAATCAGGTGCATAGATGTGAAACCAAGAAGAGGATATAAATCTGTCTCATTAGAACAGACTGAAGATTTTTGACATTACTATCATGAAGTGATTGTAGAAAACAGTTTCTAAGTGTGTACAAAATGTTAAGATAGTTGGATATATCTTATTCAACTGTGTGCAAAATTCTGCATAAATTATTATATTGTCATCTTTGTAAGATGAGTTGCATATAACAGTTGCTTTTCAATAAAATGGATTATCAGAAGACCATTAGAACAATGGACTATTAGACTATTAAAATGAATCACTAGAGCAAGAAATGTCATAGTAAATGAATTGGCATTTGCCCTGACATTAATCTTAAACTTTCAAGTTCTGCTTTTTATGAAAACATTCAAGAAAAACCACAAACCACTTTAAGCAAGAAAACAACAATTTAATTATTAATAAATCATGTAATGTAGATACTAATGCAGTAACATTTTCAGCCTCCTGTGGCTCTCTTCATCCACTACTAACAAGTGTGTGTTTTTTGTTCTACAAAGGCATGTGATGTAAGCCATCCTTATTAGGATGATCTACAAATAAACAATGTACTATAAATGTCTAAAATGTCAACACTGAGTCATAGTGAAATATTTATTTCTAGACTGTCTTAACAGGAATAGCCTACATCACATACCTTTGTAGAATGAACGACTTGTTAGAAGTGGCTGAAGAAGGTCAAAGAAGGCTGAAAATGTTTTCAGCCTTCTTTGACCTTCAGCCACTTCTAACACCACTTCTAATAAATAAATAAATAAATAAATAAAAAACTTTTGTTTGTTTTTTCTGTGCCTGAAGATGATACTACTTGTATTGAAAACGTTAGCAGTAAAAGTTTTGTTTGTTTGTTACAACTGCTTTATAGTGCTTATTTTATTTATTTATTTACTAGTTAATGTATTAACAAAGCAGTAAAACTATTATGGATAGACCACTTCTAATGTCATGTGGTAATATTACCACATGATGATATTAATATCTGTATTGATTTACTAATAATAAATTGTTTGTTTTCCTGCTTAAAGTGCTTTGTGATTTTTCTTGAGTGCTCTGACATTTCTTACTCTAATGAAGATGAACAACAAAATAGTTGTGGAACATCTAGTAAGGAGATGAAATTTATTTTCATCTGAATGGAACTGTAAAAACCCATAACTGCTGCATTTGGACTAAGGAAAATCCCCATGCAGTTTATCAAATTCATTTATGCCAAAAGTTACTGTATAGTATGGGTTTATAGAAATTTTTTTATTATTGGTTCATTTTTTTTTTTGAAGAAAATTGTTCAACTGGATGAGTGACCTGATTTTTTACTGCCAAAAGATATCAAAAGATGTTGATCAGTTTTTATCCAGCAGTAATGATTGTGTTAATTTGATCATTTTTATGGAAAATTGGTGCCTCTTCTCATACAGGACAATCAGTACAGCAACTGCTGCAACAACATTTCACTGAAGATAGAGTATTTATTCTCTCATTTCCAATAACTTGTTAAAGATCAGATGAATGAGATAACTATGTATGAAATTTGGTTGTGAGGACATCTCAAAAGCATTATTTTTTAGGAATATATTTTTAGATAAGTTGTCGCTAAATATTGAATTTTAAAACTCTCAAGTTTTAATCAGGGACAAGAGGAGACAAATTCTTAATAGAACAGGAACATAAGATCTTTATTCACAGGCATTTTGTACATCAGGAATCTAAAAAAAATGTTTGTGAATAAAGGTCTTATGTTCCTATCAATTAGGAATCTGTCTTGTCTTTTCTCCAATTGAAATTTGAGAGATTTAAAGTTTAACACTTAGTAACAACTTATCTATTTAAGAAAACCACTCCCATAATCATCATTAATATATTTCTAAATATATATAATGTTGATTGAAAGATAGCATAACACTGTATATTGTTGTACAAATCAGTTATGTTCTGTCAGAGAACAGACTATTCAACAGATATTTTTTGGAATATCAGAATGGATAAAACATTTAGCAGTATCTATTGTAACTTTTTTAATTTCAGTACCATGTGACAATACCTCATTTAAATAGATCATTACAGTTTATTATATTACTGATCATTCTTCATATTTAAGTTTCTTGTTCATGTCATATAATCAAGCTCTTCTAAATCATACTAGTAATGCTTTTTTTGCTGTTCATAGCACCTTATGCCTGCCTATATATGATGATTTTTGAAATTTTTTCCACAAACTACTACTGCATTTTCAGAGTATTTCTAAGTTTTTGAGTTTTAGCAGCTAAATATTGCTATATACAATTTTGGATATGAATATTTTAATTGTAAACACTTGGTATTATGTTTAATATATAAAATGAGAAATTCCTTTTACAGGAATTTTTGTATTAAAATTCATTTAAGTTTGATTTAGATTATATTTATTTAGACAATATGCCAAATGCAGTTTGGATTTGGGATATGGGAGAATTTGCTATATCTACATTATTACTGCATAAACAGCCAGTCAAATGTATGAATTTAATTTTTTATATTTTGAGTATTTTTGATTATAGAAATATTAAATTTCAATAATTGTTAAATTATAGATATTGCATGGAGGCCTAATAGTTCTCAATTAGCAATATGCACTCAGACAAATAATTTATTCCTTTGGTCTCCTACTGGTTGCTTAGTTGTTCAAGTTCCTGGTAAAAGTATGCATCTATTTATTTTAAGGAATATTAGTATATGAAAATTTCAGCATTTTTAAAAATAAAATAATAATCCAAGCTTATATGAAAAGACTGTACTAATAAATGCAGTAAAATATTTAAAGACTGTTTTATTCAATTTTTTATTAAATACATCATCATCAGTTCACTAACAAATTACAAGAATACAAATTATATTTATAATATTAGTGTAAATACCAAACAAACATTCTATAGAATATAAAATTTTAAAAAACATAACTTGTATTATGCTTTTCTAAGTATTATGTAAAGTTTAAAGACAAAAATGATTATAAGGTTAAAAGATAAGATTTTTACAAATAATAACATGCATTTTAAATACAAAATCTATAATTATAAACAGTAAAATTTATAAATAAAACATTACAATACAATTCAAGTTTTTATAATTTAAAATTAGGCCATAACTTATGTCCTTTATAGAGATACTAGCATATTATTATCCACAGCATATTCCCAAGCTTTGGATATCTGCTCATCTCACTAGTCATTTATTATGTTTCTATATTTCGTTCTTTTTGATATTTTTATAGATTTCCAGATCAATCTTTCCTTTATGGTATCACATGATACAATTGTCTTGGCTTCATTCCACTTATAGTAGCATTCGGAAAGGCTAACCCAAAGGTTTGCTGACTTGGGTTAATATTCTTCCTAACCAATGAGAGTTAATCTCATATCTGACCCATAGTTAGAATTTACTTCAAGTTGGCTAACTCATCATTTAACTCAAGACTGTGAATACATTTGTTAGTCTATGCTGTATTCATAGAAACAGCTTGTTAGGGCTGTCTTCATACTGGCCTTTTTTAGGTCATTCTTATGGTCTAGTAATCTGTTTCAAGTTCCACTTCATAATTCCAATGTATTCGTCTAATTGTAGGGTTTTACTACTGAACTAAATATGGTTATGGTATTTATCCAAAAACGTTTTTCAATAAAACAGTCTTTAAATATTTTACAAGTTTATATAAAAAGACAACACTTAATAATTGCATTATTGTTTTTTATATAAGCTTGGATTATAAGCAGTAATCTGAATTATTTTAATTAAAATAATAATAATTTAATTAAATAATAAAAAATGAGTTTTTTCAAATTTGAAATATCAAAAAATCAAAAATGTGGACATTAATTGTAAAAATAAAATGCTAATCATTCATAAATAGGCATTTCAAACTATATATATATAGCTATACAATGCAGTATGATTAAATTTGTAGGAAGTATTCTGTCATTTGCTATGAAATCAGAAAAACCAAAATGGTGGCATGAGAAGTGGAAGTAGTATGCCCTTTGGCTACCATGATTTTATTTGTACATTATATAAATAAGTTTCATTCCCAGATTGTGCCTAAGACAGTAATTCATCTATATAAAATATTCATCTACTTATCTGCCAATAATAATGAAGAATAAAAATTCGATACTTCCAAAAACAAACACTAATACTGGTGGAGATATTTATTCAGTTACATACAATCTAAAGTACTTTCAGTTTTAACAAGCTTTATTCTTTTATCATATAAATAATATTATTATTATTATTATTTGTTTAAATTTAAAGGCCATGTTTTCATTTCTTTAGATAGATAAATCATTTTTTCATCATAAACTATTTATTTTGTTTTTGAATTGACCTTTACTTAATTTTATTATAGTCAGATAACATTGTTGAGAACAGAAACCATTTTTAATATGTTTATGGGAAATTGATTCTTAGTTTATAAGTTATTACTTTATAACTTCACTCCAAGAATGAAATATATCTCAAAATTGAGAATTACCTGCATTTCAAATAGTATCTTTCATATGTAACAAATATTTTTAAAATTTGAAATAATTACCATCTTGTAATGGAACCATATGGTAGCATCAAAATTAGTTATAATAATATAAAAATAATCTCAGATGAAAAGAAGCAATCATTTAAAATTTGAATGTTGTCACAACTGTTGAAATCTTTTATTTATCTGCAAAATATTTCAAGATATGACAGACAAAAAAAAAGGTAACTTCATAAAACCATTGTTATAAAAACATCTAAAATTTTTGAAACTTATTCATATCTGACAAATAGTTTCATAAATATTTGCATTTTAATATTTTAAATAGTCATCATTTTTTTTTTTTTGAATAGCTACTATTAAGACAGTATAGAACTCTCAAAATTATTTATTTATGTACTTTAGATAATCAGGAATGAAGTAAAATTTAGAATAGTATTAGCATAAGGTAGTATAATTATTTTCATGAGTAATTCATGTATTTTAATAAATTTAGGTTCATAGATTTGTATATTTATATAAAAATAATTCAATGTATAATATAAATTAGTTTAGCAGTTTTTTTTATGTCATATATTTAAGCAATAAATATATCATACATTCTATGATCTATTAAATAGATTGAAATATAGTATTTTATATGATGATGAAATAAAATTTTTAATAAAACAATAGAAAAACTTTGATTTTTGAATAGAAAGCAATCATTATTTATACTATACTGTTTTTTCTTTGGCCATCAAGTGCTTTTGGAATATAACAAGTGATTTCTGAATTTTTAGATAGAATACTTACTAAAAAATTTGAAAATATATTAAAAAAATCTAAAAATAAAATACCATATAATATCTCATTCCAACTTACAGGTTTGTTTTATTTGGATTTCTAAATTAAATTTACTTGTTATTATTTTAATTAAATTTTACATTTATTGAATCATTATGGATTATTTTTGCCAAATTTGTTTCTGCAAAACTTAGAATTTTCTCTTTATTTCAACCTATAAATTCATAATGCTGTCTATTTGTTCATCTGTATGTTCTGCAAATTAATTTTTGAAGTATTTAGTTAATTTTTAATAAAATTTAATAAAGTGATCATATTATTGAAAATACCTTTTGATACTAACTTTTAAATTTCTTTATCTTTAACCAATATAAAATGATGTACTGTATGTGTAAAGAAAGCAGATTTGTTCTTTCCTGAAGTTTTTTATTAAGTCATACATACAAATATACTAAATTTTTTGGATTTATTTACTGTCAAAGAATTCTATATAATAATGCTAATATGGAAAATTGGTTTAGCAATTTTAACTCTATTATATTTTAATGCATACATATATAATTAATTTTGACTAAATAAATTCTAGTTTTTTTTTTAAATTAAGCTTTTTGTTTTTAAATTTTCATATTTCAAATTAAGAATTGTCTACAGAATTAATTATATTAAAATGTTGAACAAATTATTTCTTTCAGAAATTTTGATGCAGAACAAATAATTTGTTCAACGTAATGTATAAATGCACTTGAAGCAAGTATGAATAAAGTTATTTTATTCGTAAAACGCTTTCGGACCTTCTTCCGGTTCCTCCTCAGTACAGTCTCTCCTAAGAACTAATAATTTTTAAAAATTGTTAGTTCTTAGAAGAGACTGTACTGAGGAGGGACCGGAAGAAGATCCGAAAGCATTTTATGAATAAAATAACTTTATTTATACTTGCTTCAAGTGCATTTATACATTATGTTGAACATTAAGAAGCAATGGAATATATCATTATGGTTGTACAAATAATTTGTTTTGTATAAAGATAAATCGTATAGAGAGACTTAGATGATGACATAAAAATGAGTTATGAAATTAAGAAAATAACACGGAAGCAAATGATATCCTATCATTTCTTTAATTAATATAATTTTGGAGCAATCTTCAATCTGCAGTAGTTTAGTAATAGATTTTGATGATGATATAAATCCTATTGCAATGGATTAGCAAATATTGATTATTCAAAAAATTATACTGCAATTTTTTTTAATTCAAAATTTTTAATTATATATAAATATTTTCATCATAACAGTAACTACTATAAATATATTAATTGCAAGTTTTGTACTTTTCTAAGTTAGATTATTATATTTTTAAACGTTTTATTTAAATTTTAAAATCAGAAATAACATAAATTATATTTTTGATTTTTAGCTGATTTCAAACTGCAAAAAATGAAATGGCATCCTGAAGGTAATAAATTATTATTAATTAGCAGAGATACTATTTGTTTTTGTGTATTAACGTCTTAGTCAACATTATTTCAAAATGTATGTAATAACTAATGCAAAAAATAGTAAATAAATAAACTTTTTATAATAATAAAAGCATCTGCACTTGTAGTTTTAAAAAAATGTGCAACATATTTTTAAAACTCGATTATAAAATATATTTTTTAATCACTTGTTTCAAAACGTGAACCTGAATATATATTTGAAATGATAAAAATTATATATATTTTTAAATATTTATATTCGATAACTTTAAAATTATAACAAACTCAGCAAATTAAAAAATTGAAATTCATTTCCGTATATTTTCTATTGTTCCAACTGTCTAAGCCAGGAATACAGACTCCAGAAAAATAATTTATTAGATCGTTTGTTACAGAGAAAAATTTATTGTTATGTCTATTGTTGTAATAATATCAGTTTGCATTCATTTCTTTTGTTTTTGAATTTCATTTCAACAAATCTATAATCCATCTTGAAAATTCTAAAATAGGCTATATATAAAAAGATGTTTCTGGAGTCATTCATTATGCTACAGTGATGACGGTGACATCATATTCGAAATTTGTTTTGTTTTTGTGACTAATCCAAGAATTATCATCCTAACAATGACTTCCCATATCCAATGACGTCATGTTTTGAATCCCATTACCCATCCCAAAATCATTCTGAACCTTAATAGTATACTAATATTAAATCTTTCAGGCAATAAAATGATCCATTTATCTCGAATGCTTTTGTCCCAATATCCAAATGAACAATTCCCAACTCTGAACAGTTTTGATAACTAGGCATTGCGATGCCAAATGGTAATCGTCGAAATTTTTAAGACCTAAGATCCCATATTGAGGAGACTTCTTTCATACAAAAATAGCAGATATTGCCTTTTATTATAATAAAGAATATAAACGTTTTATAAATGAAGTGAATCAAAAATCAAACCTTACAAAAAAAAAAAAAAAAAATCCAAATTATCTTAATATTTTGTGATTATATTAGGGATAGTCGGTAGGATCTTTAATTTCTACAATTCTGTTATAAGATAAAGCAGTTAATAATTTAGAACAGCTTCTTGTGGCCGCAATGTAGCCACGCGAAGTTGCTGGAAATCGCAGTGATTTGAAACTTTGAATAAATCATAAAATAAAAATCATAGAATGGCAACATGGTGAAGAATTGTGTTCAATTTTTGGTTGGATATTCTTTAGATTTTCCAGTAAACGATCAAAATTAATCTACTTTTTTTTAAACCTTTCTGTTGACCAATAAATGATGGGTCTGAGTGAGCTCTACTGTCATATACAGTATATTCTGGTGAGGCTCAATAGCATGATTGAATTAATTTAATCCAACTTTAGTGTGATAAAAGTTGATAATTTTTTATTTGGATAAAAAAGATTTTTTTTTAAGTGAGAAAACATTCAATTTTTATTAAAAAAAGGAACTTTTTTTAAATTAAATATGATACTGTATACTGGTATGGATTAATTAAAGTACGATCACTTTACTATGACCATACTCTTTTTAAAAATGACTTAATTTAATCTAAATAACATTCTCGGACTAGAGTCGACAAATAAAGTATTATACTTTCCTTGATTAAAAAATATATGATATTTTTGCACCCTTCCATAAGAAATATTCATTTGTTATTGGGAGCATTTTTTGTCTTAACCGCCAAAATCTTTGCTCTGCTATATAGGATAGTTCTATAAAAACAATATTTTAACACAGTTATTTTTATCATTTCCTTAAACTCTGTCGTCTCTTACAAAAATATTTTGTTGTTGTGATAGTATTAAAATTGCCTGGAAGCTACACTTGAGAACAACTGATCTAGAACAATGTTTCCAATAGGTCGATCGCGAATCCAATTACTACAGTTCTCCAAGTATGTAATTGAACTGGAAACCTATATTCTGATCACAAAAAATTCCTTAAATGTTTTTGTAAGAATCCAAATATAAGTAATTCTGTTGTTATAATTCATAATCAGAAATGAAAAAAATTACCATAAGCACAAACATTCGTTTAAGGGAACATTCATAAACTACATCACACTATTAGAGGGGAAAGGGGACCATGCAAATTACGACGTCATATTGTAAAAATGGTTAGTTTTACGTTTTTATGAATAAATTTTTTTATAAAATAAAAAGGTTTATTCTTTAATTGTTTGAAAAAAACAAAGATTACAGTATAATACATTTAATTACAAATATATATATCTAAATATAAGGCATATATCTAATTCCCAGACATCTGTATCCAGTTTAAAGATTTATTTGGAAATTTAAAGAAGATATGTAATATGAAGTACTGGTGTAAAGTAATTCCTATTTTCTATTTTATGTTTGCCATTTTTTTTTAATTTTCAGCTAAAATCGGAGGAAAAAATTTAAGCAGAAGGGGAGGGAGGGAGATAAAAAGTGTTCGAAAAAGCGCGACGTAGTTTATGGATGATCTCTAAAAGCACATTAAGTACAAGGCCATACTTATACTTTGAGACCCTGGGCGCAACATCATAATGAAGCTCCAAAATAACAAGTCTGTTTCAATTTCAATTATGAATTTAATATTCAAAAATAAGTAGCCTACTTTATTTTGCAATTATAACTCCGCTGTTTTTTATATTGTTGTTTGTGAGGAGTAAGATTTTAAAATGTGGTCCCATAGAGAGAGAGAGAGAGACTCCAGCTTTCACCTTATGGTAAATGCTGATTAAGTATATTATAATGTACTATATTGGAATATTTTTCAAACTGGATTCGGATATCTGAGCCCACCCCAAAATAATTTTAGAATATTAATTTTTTCCTAAAACTATAAATCGTATCAAAATATGATATAAAAGTAAAACTTATAACTTAAAACATGGCACTACGGTATGCTCAAAACTTCAAGTAAACTTTAGTTTGTTAGTCTCTGATTGTTTCTAATATTAGTATACAAAACTTTTTTAAACACTCCGGTATACCTTTTTTTATTTTTATGTTAATGAAGAGCTCTATAAATATAAAAAGTTGAGAAATCTTGCTTTATTGTACTATGAAAATACATGGCCGCAAAGTTAGTTAGTTATGTTTATATTGAATATTTCTTGAAATATTTCTCATAATCAATCTGTATTATTTGATATATCCTTTAATATACCATGTATAACTTATACATTATATATTTATTCTTACGTTAGTTTCATATAGTTTAGTTTGTATTTTTAATGATATACTTTTCTTTCTCAAAGTCTCAATTTTTTTTAATCTATAGTATGTGATAGAATTCTGATACTGTAGTTATTTTGTTAAAAAAATATTATATTAAAAAATAATAACAAAAAAATGTTTTTTATTCAGGATATCTGTATGAATTTAACTATGGAAAAGTGGATTTAACATATTGACATTAGTAAAAATAAAAAAAAAAAAAGGAAACCACATTGGATTCACCTAGACTAGCTGTTTCAAACTCGCGGCCTATAACGCCCTTTTTTTCCCCGTAACGCATAATAATTTAAAATTCGGCCCTCCAACCAACCGAAGATGCCTAAAGTGGCCCTTCGAAGAGAATGAGTTTGAGACTGCTGACCTAGATCCTTCTCGAAATGATCGTGCAGAACCACGAACAGACACACAATATCACATGAAATTTGAAACTGAATGCTTTGTTCATTTTATAAAAGTATATCCTTTTCATAATAACTCGGCCGTTAAGAAGATAGTTTGCAATATGACTTTTACGTATTGTGTTATGGTTAATCATCTCTAAGCTTTGCATGTTCGAGACAAGTGCCTCCTCATCCTTATGATATTGCTGATTCCTAAAAGCTTCTACAAAAATAATAATAAATTATAATTTTAATTATTGTTTACTAACATACAGGCGTAGTCATAATCTTTTTAAAGAAAGATTACTGATACAAAAAATTTTAAAGACACAATTTTTGAAAAATAATGGATATTTTTATTTAAATCTCTTAGGAAAAATAAAGTAAAAAATAATAAAATTTTATAAAAAATTATGAAATTAAATAACAAAAAAGTAAAAGCATAAGAGCCCAGATGCTTTTTATGAACTAAAATATAAGAAGAAATTATCAACAAACAGTAGAGAGATGATGAAACTTCTAGGATCTCTGAGAGCGATACGTTACTGAAATTTATTCGGGACGTTGTCATTAATTATAAAAAAACAGGGCATTAAAAACAAATGAAAATCTAAACTGAGTATTGTACACAATAATTTTATTCATACAGTTTTTAAATGACAATATATAAATATTGCCTTAAATTTTGTACATATAATGTATCGAAGAGGAACATCAAAAAATATACAGATGATATAAAAAAGAAATTTATGAAATCGAGTCAACACACAAAATATAACCATAAGTGAATTCTAATTAATACTTTTTTCAAAGATTCTCTCAACCTTACCACTGCATAACATAAATTTTGGCTTTATAATAATTTTCATGTTGCGTCTCGTAAGAACTTTTTAATTACAATTCGTAAACATGATATCAAGTTCTAATCTATCAAAGAAGAGCGATGTTTTAATTTTAATGGCATTCATTGAAGAAAATATCAATTCGCACAGGTAAGTGGAAATGAAAAATGGATTGAAATAAGCTGTAACTCTCCATTTATGTATGACATTTTTTCTTACAAAGTAAGTTCTAAAATTTCTTATCAAATATGTATTAGTGTCCTTATACACTCAGCAGAATTCAGTTTCGGACTATTATGACGTATATGGAAGAAGATAAGTTGAAAAAAACTCAACGACGCAGCATATCAACATAATTTTCCTAATCTTGGATAAGATTTTTTTCCATATGGTTCGTGGCCATTATAAATGGTTGCTGGATCGAAATCTTGGCCATTTGTAATCTGGTGGTGGTAAAATTTGAATTGGAAAACCCATTGATTCCATTTAAATTTAAGCAAATAAAATTCTTTTCGAAGAACGCCAAATTTATCTAAGTTCGTTATTAAAATAATGAACGCTTTGATGGGTTTATTTTCTAATTTAGCAATTGATATCAATATGAAATCAGTTCCCGTTTTCGATGTTGTTTCAAATCCAAAAATTGTAAAAAAGATCATTCAGACTTATTTATTCACCGTATTGACGAACATAAATCCACTTATAAAGAATCAAATCATAGCTTTAAGGAAATTGCAATTGCAATACATTAATCTCGAAAAGAGTTATTGCAAAGAACTTCGACAATTGGAAATGAAGTATCAGAATATATACGAGACAATATTTATATAA
The DNA here is from genome assembly GCA_011317285.2 of Androctonus mauritanicus. Taxonomy (NCBI): domain Eukaryota; kingdom Metazoa; phylum Arthropoda; class Arachnida; order Scorpiones; family Buthidae; genus Androctonus; species Androctonus mauritanicus. Next base: position 2,782 of record WUQG02416461.1, on the reverse strand, counting down.
ACAGATCTGAAATTGTTAATGGAACTAAGAATTTCTTCATTAATGAGCACTCGAAAGATGGAAAAAAGTACAGAAAATAATCTGAACCATATTGAAAAACAGTAAAACTGATGAATTTCAAGAAATTCAAATTATTTCAAAGTTTTAGTTAACCGCATTTCTGAATTGTAGAGTTTTGTCTCGAATGATAGATAAAGAAGACTCAAACATCCTCAAACTTGTAAAAGATTTACGAATATCGGATGGATCCGAGCTTAGAATTCCACTTTGAGTCTAACGCGTATTTTAACAATAACGTATTGACGAAAGAATATCAAGTAAAGTGTGAAATAAATCCAAAAGAGCCACATCATTTCGAATGATCCGAAAAATAGTTAAATGCAAAGATTGCCACATAGACTGGAAAGAATGAAAAAATCCTACATTAATCACAGTTAAGAGAAGAAAGATACGAAAAAAAGGTTGAGAGAGACCAGAAAAGTTGTAGAGAGGAGATTCCATAAACGTTCGTTCTTTAACTTTTTAATTAAATTTGTCGAAGATTATTGAAGAACGATGTGATAATATCGAAGAATATTAAAGGTTTCGAGATTGGGAAATACGTACATAAAAGAAAAAGTTATTTCTAGGCTGTTTTCTACTATCGGATTCATCTATAATTTCTACCAAAGAAATTATAGATGAATCCGAAACAGATTTATTATTTTCAGAATCCACTTGAGTTTTCTTTTTTCAAAATATGATTCTTGAAATATTTATAAAAGTTTTTGTTACAAAAATTTATAACATTCATTCAAATAGTTAATTCATTATGTATGAATTAAGTATTTGAATGAATCTGAAACAATTATTGTCCATATTAAATCGTTCGTGCAAAGTATTGTGTGTGAGAAATACTAAAGATCCAAAAGATAAATTCTTGTATACGATTATTATATATTTATTTGGACAACTGTAATATTAAAATACTACAGTATATGCAGTATGTATAAAAATAAAATTCGAAAAATAAAAAAGCTCTCATAATTTTATACCATTTTTTATAATTCTCAAGAAAACTATAAGAGTTCTTGAGAATATAAAAAATAGAATTAAAAATGTTGATAGGTACCTTTTATTAATGTTGTATATATACATAAATCATATCGTAAATGAACAAAACGTATCTGAATGTAATTAACTTTAATTTAAACATATTTAATGGATTATAAATAGATTTATAGTAATTATAACGATACGACATCATTTCAAAAGCTAAATTTTTAATTACATTTTCGAAATATAATTTTTTACTTATGTCAAACTTAAATAATTTTACTCTTTCGTTAGATGTATATACAGTACGTGAATTTAAATTTATTTTGGAATCGTTTCTTCATAAGCGTAGACAATTACAAATTACAGTGCACTATATTTTATATATTATACCTATAAAAATATTTAAATATGTCACCTTTTGCTTAAAAGATGAAAAAATTAAATGATGATGTGTAAATCAAATGCCATTTTTATAAATTTTTATAAAATATAAATTGAAAAATTTAGCGTGTTTACAAAAAGTCAGAAAATGTCAATATACGAACAACAGTAGAAGAGAGGATTCGTTTAAAGAATATGCTAAAAAAAATCTCTTAAATATCAGTCATCTTCGATTTCTTGTTATTGATAATCTTAAACGAATTCTTGCTGTTTATCTTTTTTTTTTTTTTTTGAAAATTTAAAACTAAACTGTACTCCATTTGTTTAAAGAAAAGCAACCAAAACAAACTGAGAATATATTCAATCATCAATATTGAATTACATTCAATATTAAATGTCACCGATCAAAACGCGCATGACAGACACATGATCAATCCTAAAATAAAATAAGACTTTCACTTGATGCAAATTGTTTTTAAACTACTATATTATACTACACGTGTATATGTGAGTATATATATATACATACGTAGTTTAATTGTATATGCAGGGGCGAAAGTTTCCCTGGGGTCCCCCTAATTGAAATGATCACCATACAAAATATCAACATAAATATATAATTAATATTTATTTAATCAAAATTAAATGGTTAAAATAATTTGGAAAACAAAAAAATCTTAAGACTAAAGAAAAAACAGGTCTTAAGGTTCTTCAGAGGCCCAGGGCGGTCCGCCTTCTCTGCCCTCCCTTGGTACGTCACTGTGTATACAGTATGTGGGTATATGTATAAAATTAAAAATTTGAACTTTGCCTAGAATAACTGCTAATGCATGCACAGCCAAGCTCATTCAGGTTACTTATTGTTGATAATATTTTAATGCTTATTTTCTTACATCATTAACTCATTGCTGTATTATAAACAAAATATGTAATAAGTTTTAAATTTTTATAATTTTATAAACTTAATTCTTAATGATTTTATTAATTACGTGAAATAACCTTATATCACCGATTATATAGCTTCTATGCGTAAAGTAACCAGCTTTCATTGGTAGTATGCTTTATAACCTTATGGAAAGAATAGTGAACTTAAGAACATTTCCATTTGTTTAATGTTAAATATAATCATAAATAATAAATCCCTTTCAACAAATTTATATTACCCAGTAGAACCCCGTTTATACGTTTCTCGCTTCTACGTTTTTCGCACTTGTACGTTATGCTTTGTACACACTTTCGATTTTGCATATAAAATCATCCCACTCGCACGTTTTCGCATTTGTACGCTATTATTTTTATTCCCCTGAGTCGTTTGGTCGCACTTATACATAAAATCCAAGAAATCTTGGCCAAACTTTTTCGA
>WUQG02416460.1:0-40827 GCA_011317285.2 Androctonus mauritanicus | reverse complement strand
AAAAAGGAGATTATAGAAAAATGACGATGAAAAATATGGCATGGGTCCACACAGTAAATAATTCATTATATGTTTAATGATAATTGTATATGAAGGGGCTAGAAAAAACCTGTTAAATCCATTTTCTATTAAATATTTGGGATAGCTTATTTTATATGGACAACTCTTACATCTTTCTTAATTAAAACAGATTACTCTACATTAATTCTTGACTTTCATGATATGGAGCCATATTAAAGGTACAAAGAGTCGCATGTAACTCACCAGCCGCAACTTGGCCATTGTGTGTATATACGATACCTAAATATCTGATTTTACTTAATTTTAATTTTATAGAATTTAATAATTTATTCTATTAAAATATACATGATATAATTGTGAACAAGAAGTTTATCGGATGAGTAAAGAGTTCATTTTTGCTATTTATTAAAGTGAATATCGTCAAAAGCGCAGTGGCATCTTATCCCGAATAATCAGGATAAGAGGACTAATTGTAACTTTTTAAAAATTTATAAATAATGACCCGATTATTATTTCAAAGTTTTTAATTGAGTTATATATGCAAGATACTTGTAAGTTTAAGTACAAAAAATATGAAATGAAAATATTAAAATTAAATACTAGTTTTAGGATCAGAAAGAAAAAGTTGGTCAACTTCCCCCGATTCACTTTATATTGTATATAAACGAATTAAAAAATAAAATAGCGTAAAAAGATTTTTTTTATTGCAGAAAATTGTTACCAAATTGCAAAGTATTGTATAATAAATTATACGTTTTGTATATAATAAAACATATAATTTATTTATTTATTTATTATATATATATTATTGTACATATATAATAAATAATACTTTTAAATGAAAGGGAAATCAGCGAAATTTATAGAATTTTTTATACTTGATTATAAATTATGCAATTTTGCTAACAATAACATCTACGATTGTTAAAAATAAACTAGAAAAAATTATTTTCAAACTATAAACTGATATTTATTGGAGAGAATATCAGTTGGTTTTTGTAAGTAGACAGAAAAAGCGAACAAAAGCGTACAGAAAAATAAGTAGAAGTAAAAATTTATTTTTAAAAAATAATTAACGTAACATTCTACATTTATTTTCACTTAACCTATATTTGAAACATTCCAAACGGAGATTTTTTTATAAACAAATTCTAAAAAGAGATCGTCTTTTGGCTTAACTGTCAGTCCTTGATAATGTAACGTTGAAACGATGCCAGAATTCAGCAAGTGCAAGCTGTAAATAATCATATTAATTTTTTTTTATGTGTAGAATCTATATGAAATATCAAATTTATAAAGTGTTTTTGAAAGATTCGTTATAAAAATTTTTTCCGACTATTTTTAGAAAAATAGATTAATTTGGTTAATATATATTGCGAGCAATAGAACTTACTGCGACGAACATTTGAATCTTCTTTTAATATATATAGATTTCTCATAATTACTGCGTTTAACTATAATATTTTTTTTTATAATTAAAAAAATAATTTATATTTTTATCATTTTTTTAAATATAATAAGTATTATGTCTCTTTAACGCTTTTCAAAATAATTAAGCTTAATGTAGCAAAATGTTATAACTGGTATCGATTTTCAATTTGAAATGTTTATAATTATTTCTCTAATTATATAAGCGAAATCTCATCAATCATTTTAAACTGGTTACATACTATAACTTAATTTTGGCAAATCTACAATATGATAAATCACTGATTAAACGAATTAACCAAAAGGTTTACAACGTGCCTATACACTAAAGAATACAATAATATTCTTCTCACAATTCTCTAGGAAGTTACAGTAAATAATTCTGCGTGAAGTTATCTGCTTAATTTTTCGTTTTTAAACAGTCCAAACTTGGTCGTATTAATATCGCATTTTATAAATTTCACGACTCTTGAAATTTGTGACTAAATTTCCATTTTTAATCTGTCAGGAAAGAGAAATAAATTCAGGAACTAATCAACGGTAAACAATTATTTTTCGTTTAAAGTTCAAATTGTTTATAAATCAAAATTATTTGACATCCAGAAGAATTTGTAACAATTTCGTCTTAAATCAATTCTAATAATGTTTATCGTTTCTGCCATTTATTCTAATTATTGCTATAAACGAAGAATATTTTTCACTGATTCATTTATAACAATTATGTACAAGTATACACAGTATATCTTTTGCCAGAAGGAAAAATATAAGTTATATATAATTTATTTTTCTTCGTTTTATAGGCTAAATCGTGCCATCCAATATTTTTATTTAACGTTTTTGATTTTTAAAAAAATATATATTTTTTTTTATTGAATATATTCTAACATATTCTGTATCAAGTATTGCATTTTGTTCAATCTTTCCATTGATATCCCTATTGGTTTTCGAGTGAGAATTGTAAGTCCTCCAAGAATAGAAAAAGAGAATTCGAAAACCTTTGTACTTTGTATATTTTAGCATTTCTTTGAATTTTATTTACACGATCAATAAACAAATCGAAAAGATGCTGAAATTAAGTAAAATAATAAATAAATAAATAAATTTTAAACTCCATTCTAATGTTTACACGATCTATTTATAAAATAATGTATATTGTTCGAATTTTATGATATAATTATGTATTAATTTATATTAAAAAAAAGATCAAAAGTCGAGTATTTAATATTTATTAAACCGAATATATATATATATATATTTTTATTCATCGATCTTTGGATGATTTATTTAAAAGATATATATTAAATTATTCCGACCCGATCTGTCTTAAATTTTATGCACATATTTAAGAATATGATGACATATCATTTCCCGAAATTACTTTTCATCACGTCCGAATCCGAATGCTTTGGACCAAAAATAATTTAATAAATAAGTACGTTTGAACTTTTTAAAATTTTATTCGAGAAATTTTTTCTTTTTTAAATTCTTCCTTTATGCGACTGAATATTGAAAAATAAATCTGAATTTCAAGTGAACCGATGAATATAATAATATCTTTTTTTTTTTTAAGTCGTTCGTCATGTTTTATACGAATGATAAAGAGGAAAAGTTTGTTTTATGGCATTGTTCTTATTTAAACCCAACGATTACGCGTGACTGCTCACGTTTCTCTTCAATGGCTCCATAAAAGACTGCTCCTTTCAACGCCTATCTTGCAGTGAGTAAAAAAATAATAATAATAACAACATTGATGTTTGTTTATAAGAAATTGCTAAAATGCCGTTGCTGTAATTAACTAGAAACATTACGTTAATTTGCAAAAGAATAAGCGGAATATGCGAGAAATTACATGCTTAAGATAGTTACGAACATGCGAACACGCTACAACCACAGAAACATCATTATTATAAGCTGTGGCCTGTGGACAAATACCTTCCCCAAGGAGAAGGTAGCTCGATAATTCGAAAGGTAATTCGAAAATGAAGCAAATCAAGAAAGCTTAATTCTGTTAACAACAGTAACGTATAATATTCCAAAGCTACACGACAGCTTGCATTTTACGATACTGTATAGTTAAATGCCGCAGTGCCGTCTAATATTTGGCTCTCAGCCAAATTCGGGAACACACTAAAGGATGCGTTTCCATGACGTCACTATCTAGCGTGACCGAGCTTTTCTGTGATATTCTTGTTAAACCGTCTCTAAATTCTCATTTGTATTGAAGTTCTATAAATTCTCTATTTACATAAATTTAATTAAAACTTTCTAATTTCATTAGAGAGTAATAACGTTTGCATTAAAATTTTTCTAAGCCGTATTTTAAATCAAAAATTGTCTTGTTTCTAAGATTTTATTTTCCTATAATTCGTTTGTTAAATTATTTATAAGGAAATAAAGACATATTTAAATAAATAATAATAATAATCGATTACAAAAAAAAGCACTCTAGAGAAATGCTGCATCCTTCGGTGTTTCCTATTATGTTTAATTTTAAAGTTCCTATTAAATATTTCGCTAATTAATCGTAGAGTTTATTAAGATCTTTACCTGAAAATTATAGAAATTTCATTACAATACTCAGAATTAGCGAGTAAATTAAAAAAAAAATAATTTTTAATTTGATTTCTGTTAAAAAAAATAATTAAAACTTTCATTAAACGTATCAGTAAAAATATATTTTATCCTTTTATAAACGAAATTTCATTATTTCTTTCTTCATTTTCCATTCATTAAATCGATAATGAAAAATGCGCATTTTTAATGATAAATTTTTTGCAGTTAAGCATTTACTACTTTTAAATTATATTATTATTAATAGGAAAAAAAAATGAAAATTTTGAGAATCGTGACCAAAATTACTGTATTAAGAACTGAAAAAATATAAATGAAACTATTTTCTCGCTTAATGTGATTAATAATGCGTTAAAATCCTTAATAATCTATGGATAATTTTAAAAAATTATATATTAATGGAATAAAAATTATTTTTTAAAATATTTTGTTGTTGTAGAATGAAAAATATCCATTTTATATAATGTATTATAGCCCTTAAACGTTTGTGAGTTCGCGAGGAAACAAAATATAGGTTATAAATACGACTTTGTCTTTTGTTTTCCTCTTATATTTTTCACGTGTAGATACAGATTTTTTGTTTTTCGTCACATTTTCATTTAATTTTCATAGTTTTATAGATTATTTCTAAGAACTAACTAAGAAGTTTTATTGTTTTCTAAGTTTTAGATTAAGAACTCTAACTTCAGATTTAGTGTTAAACACGAGGCAATACGAAGACTGCATACTAAGCGGGAACAGTATAATCAGATCAAAATACTATTTGCAAGTTCCTACTTTCACAAAATTATTCGGAACGTATTCCTCTCGAATGATAAGTAGCAAATGCAATTGGAAAGCGCCTGTAAATGTTTCTACTTCGCATAATTAGAGAATATTATGGAGAAGTATACATTAAAGGCTGCTTTACGCGAATGTTTAAATTCACTGGAAACGATATAGAAATAAACAAATTTCTAATTGTTAATTTTAATTGAAAAAATACTATTAATATTAAGCCATAAACAATGTTTATTATCCAGAATTTTGTAATATTATATTATATTCTTTCATTATAGAAATATTTATTTTATATACTGTATAACTTATGGCATTTTAAACCAGTTTGGCAAATACATTCATTTATTTTTTTATTTTATTTTATTTTACAATTTTTTAGTTTACAAGAATAATTATTATATATCGAGTATATCGAATCGATTTGGCAAATACAGTTATTCCCTAAATTCCCTAAATATTCCCTAGTGTTTAAGAAACAAAATTCACTCTCATAAGCATACATTCATATTAATTTATATTAACACATAAATCGTTTTCCTTATTTTGAAATCATTACGAAACAAAGATGTTTAATTTTGATACATTTTTGAAATGTTTCAAATTAATCAACAAACAAATATTTTCTTTAATATTTATAATTATTCTGAATTGATAACTTGGATAATCGCGAAATTCTTTTTTTTAGGACACTTTTGAGTATTATTATTGCCTCTGTCTGATAATGTTCTGCATAATAAATCCGTAAGAAAAATACGAAACAATTATCGCAATAATAAGTTAATGGTAGTTGATATCTAAATTATAGTAATAAAGTAAAATTTACAGTTTAGATAAAGAATTATAAAGATTAAATATAAAAATATTTTTTTATATTAAATATAAAATATATTTTTAAAATATTAAATTGCAATTTTAACGAATTGAAAATTTAAAAGATTTATTTATAAAAAAATAAATAATAATAATAATAAAATTTTATTTAAGTATTGTTCTAATGGAATATCTCTAAAATTACAATATTCTTATATTAATATGGATTAAACTTATTTTTCTTTATTTTATTTCAGAATGATTTTATTTTTGTAAGCTGATGTAGTTGTTTATATACTTTAACAATGCATAAATTATATGAATTTTCATGTTTTTTTTTCTCTTTTCCAGACAAATAAAATAAATTAAAAGATTATATAATAAAGAAAATATACTTAAATTCAGCAGCGAGACTAATTTTTAAATAAGTGCGAGCAAAATTAACCATTTAGTATTTTTGATGCATTTAAATTTTTGAGAAGTCTGTATATATTTATTTTAATTTTTACGTTCTCGCATAATAAACAGAATAATGAATGGAAATATCAGTGAATAAACTATTATATAAATTTTTTTTTCCTTCATAACAAAAATATTGCAGAAGATAATTTAGAATTTTTTTCTTCTCGAAAGAATTATATTAACGAAATTTCTTCAGCTTCACTGATAATTTTCAAAGATACTTAAATAGAAGAATGGTGCAAAAAAAAAAATAGTTCTTTTATTAACAGAACATGTCATTCTTATAAGCTCAAGTAAATAGACGATCGACGTAACCCCTATTGTTAACGTTGTAAGCTGAAAACGAATAGTGTGATTCAGAAGTTTCATAGAATTAGATTGACTCTCTTTTATAGAGCCAACTTAACTCAAATGCCTGTCATTCAATAACAACAATCCAAAATAAATCCTATTCTGTATGTTTGATTGCTATTTCATTAGTTTAGCTATCTATTCAAAATGGAACAGACAGCTAAACTCTTCTTTGGAGTTGAATAGTTTATTCGTTTCTGGTATACATAATCGAAATTACGACATTTTCACGATTTTTTTCAGCATTAAACGCATTTAGCTGTGTTGTAATCAGAATTTTCGATACATTTCTTAATTTTGCATTCTAATAGGTCCTGTTCAACTTAGTAAACAAGTAAACATTCTGTTACGCGATAAACTGTATTATTTACTCATAAAATCGTATAAATAAAAATGATCTAAGAATGCCTATGGAGGGAAACATTAAAGAATTGAAGTTTATTTAACCGTAATACTTGCATTATATTTTTTATAACAGCCGAATGTTATATTTGCGGCTTACCATCATAAGGATTTGAATCGATTCCGTTCATCCCTTTGTTTTTAGCACTTTCATCGATCCACCATTACGGTTTTGGCCAGCCGGTACTGGATGCTCCATCAAGCTCTCGCCACAACATAACCCACACTCTGCAGACTCAAATCCCTGTTAAACCTGCAAACAACTAACAACTTTCGAAAATCGTTACGATAAACATTATAATTATATTTGACAGAATATTATCATTTTACTTAATATAAATATTTTAAAATTTACGACCATAATAATAATTTTATTTTTCTTAAAAAGCGAAATGTGTTTTAACAAAAAACTATTGCCTGATTTTTTTTTTTTCATTAGACTTTACAAAATACATTTAAAAATTTTTAAGATGCATTTATTTTACGTGACAATATTAGCTCTTTTTTAATATTTTAAAGATAAAAAATACATTTTATATTAAATATTTAATAAATTATGCTTACAAATTAAACTTAAAAAAAAAAATTTTATGCGAATTCTTTATTTTGAACAAGTGATTAAGAAAAATATTTTAATGAAATGTGTTCAAGCCATAATTGCAGATAAAATTGCCGCAGGTTAAAAATGACTTTTTTTTATTATTTTATTTTATTACTGCTAGAATTCAATCGCTTTTTTTTTTATTACTCTTATCTTTCTATACAAAATTTTAAAATGGTTTAATAGTATCCTTAAAAATTATTCTTCGGCGGAGAAAAGATTAAGCTATATTGATTTAAGAGAGAGAGAGAGAGAAAACAGAAAAGTTAATTAATATTGTAGCCGTAACTTGGAGGAACAAAACAAAAGTTTTAACTTTATAAACTAATTTAAGCTTTGAAAAATAAATTATCATACTTGCAGCAATAAATTCTTCTTTCCACTTTCATCTAGATGTGCAAAATTTCTTTTACGAATGCTAATATAATAAATTTCTAAATAATATTATGTATGAAAGCAAATAGAATTATTTATAAATATTTAAATTTCTTATCTGCAACATTATAACATAAAAAATACGGTATTTATAAATTAGATACTTTTTTATTGGATCTAAATTACAGTTACTTAAATACTTATAATGTATTTAGATGGAGATGACAATTTTTTATTCGTTTAAATCATTAAATATCGATAATTGAGTTTTATAATTTTTGAAAACATCCAAATATATATATTTGGATGTTTTCAACTGTATTGTAACAAATATATATTTGTTACAATACAATTAATGTCTTAACTTTAAGACATTAATTTTGCATTAATGCCTTAAAGTTAACTGTACACTTACTTACTTAAGTTTACTGTATACTAACAGGCACTTTAAGGCATTAATGCCTTAAATTAGACTTTAAAGCGTTAATTTTGAAAGTTAAACAATGATAAAATAGAGTAGATGTATCTGTTGTATACGCTCAGGGATCAATTCCCAACTTTCTAGACAGTAAATTGAACAAATTCATTCAATTATACGGCCGAAAAACAACAAAAAATTTATTAATAACTTTTTTTTTAATTGTATTTACAATTTTAATTAATTTAAACTAAATTTGTTGTTCTTTTATTTGTGTAGATACAGAGTATATAAATCGGTTATTTTAATAAATCGAGACTGATTAATGCTCAATAAAATTTAGCGCAAAAATATATGCTTCTATGTGATCTAGATTTTCTTATTTTTCTACGACTGGAGCTAACATAATAAACGTGTGACATTTTAAAGCCAAGTAAAAATAATTTTTTTGATGGCCTACTATTAAAAGAGTTTTCTACCATAAGGTATCGATGTTATAAATTTTAAAAAATGTCATTTGTCTATTTTTTAATTTCTTTATTTGTAACGATTGCCGAACTATAGAAATTTAATGATACAAACTTAATTTGCATCAGATAAAAATAAATGAATATCGTAGAAGTTGTATTTCTAAATTATATCTCCTGTAAAGTATGCAAATAATAATAATAAAATTATATTCTCTCTTATTATAAATTTTAAGATAATAAAATTAAATACAAATAATTATACGAAAAAATAAAACAAAACATATATTTCATGAAATAATTTGTTGGAAGATTAACATCGCATAAAAATCCTAGATTTAGAGAATTAAATTCGTTTATGTGAACTGAATAAAATTCATCTGATGACAACGTTAACGTAACATAAGCTAACAGATTTCATCCCCCTATTCATCGTATTACATTCAAATAATGATTTGCAGTATTTTTTTGATACAGTTATATTGATTTTGAAAAATCATTCTTGATGAGTCAAGTTTGCATATCCTCTTTTTCAGTAAGTAGGTTACTTGATCCCAGAGCGCAAAGCCTCTTGGGCGAGGCAAGCTTTACGCTCTGATATTATGCCACACCCTTCTAAAAATGACTTCTTATCCATTTGTTCTTTTACAAGCACACCTTCTTCACCTTATTACTTTACTATAAAAAGACTGAACTATATAAATAAATTTATATTATTTCGTATTTAGGTTAAAAACTAAGTTCAGTATTTTCTTTTATATTTCCAGATTTTTTTATTAAATTTTAAAGAATATTACTTATTTTTAATTTATATAAATTATTTTTTTAAACAAAAATAAAATTCACTAACTCGACTTCTACCGTACTCTTGAAGAAATGTATATATATTTTATATAAAAATACTGTAATTTATAAGCATAGAGTCAAAATCTGTCAAAGTTAATTACCAAAAAAAAAAAAAAATTATTTATGTATTTTATAAAATAATAATAATTAATGTTTCATTTAAACATTGATATAAAGAAATTAATCCAAAGTTCCATTAATTAAAATTCTATCTAACAAAATTATAAATTGAGAAAGAAAAGCAATATAATTATATTACTGTACTTTGTTTGATTTCAAATAGAATCATAATCAATTTTGATTTTTAAACAGTTACTGCATTGAAAATTAAAATTATTAAATTAATTAATCTTCATAATTCCAAACTAAAAATTACAAGTTATTTAACTTATATAAAAAAATTTGTTGAAAAATACAATTTATACTTCATATTTAAATTTATTTATATAGTATTTGGTTGAATAATAATAATAATAATAATAACATATATATATTTATACAGTATTATATAATATTAATGCAAAAAAAAAAAAAATAATTAGAAACATAATTTATTATTCTATCATTATTTTCATTATTAGATGAAATTCATGATATAAAAAAACTTATATAAAACTTTTCCATAGATAAATAAATAATGTACTTATTCTTATCCAATATATTATGATATTAATGTCTATTTATATCTTTATAATCTGCTGAAGTACAGTATTGAATCGATCTTAATAAGAATGATATCATTAGTTTATATTTCGGCATTGGTGTAAATTTTCTTTATTTTTTTTTTATGCTTTGATGCTTTCAAAACCGTGGCTAGATGCATCTTTATTCATTGAATAACGAGTTTTATATTACTTTTATAATTTACGTTATTATCTTTTTTTGATCAGAAATGATTCTTTTTATATATTTTTATAGTATATATGATCTCTTATTTTATTTAACGAAATTTATATATATTTTAAAAATTGAGACTTTAAAAAAAAGTTCGAAAACTTTTCCTGATGTAACTACGTGAAAGGAATAAATTACAGACATACTGCTTGCAAATTATTCGCACTAGTTATATATATATATATAATTAATTACTAATTAATATCTTTTAAAGTCATAATTAAAGTAAATTAAATCAACGAAATATATCTTATAAATGTAATGATAAAGAAATTGTATTTAAAACAGCTTTTGTGTCGGCCTATACTGTATACTTCATTATACTTTTAGAGATTGTATTTAACATAAATAAGAGATATTAATGATAATTTTCTTAAAGTAATTTTATCATTTGCAATATTTAAATTTTATTTTTACTATATAGCTTAAATACTAATTATTTTCAAAATTTGAAGATATAGTAAATAAGGCAATCTTGTTTTATAACAGCGCTTAATGCAAAACTTGACAAAATAATTGCTCGAAATTTTCGGATAATATTAATTAGAAAAATTTCTAATATCTGAAAATCTTTTTTTGGTACTAACTCTAAATTTATTATACAGCTATAACTGTTTTTTATTTATTCGAATTCTGTATACATAAGAAATAAATAATTAGTAATAATAAGTTTTTTGGAATTTTAATATAAAATATTAATTAAATAAAATTAATGAATTCAATATATAAATATTTAAAGTAATGCAAGAACTCAGTTACGAATTTTTTAATAATCGCTGTTATATTTTTATTTACCGACTATAAGAATATAAATACATACTTCATTCTTATGACTGATAAATTTCTTAAATATTATTTGCTATTTTTAATTGTGTATAGTGTAATGAAATTTGAGAACATATATAAATTTTATTTATTAAAAAAAGCACTTCTCTCTATTATTTAGTTAAACAAATAATATTAACGTTATGAGCGCTAGCAGGATATTTTGCAAGCTGGTGCAGTGGCAATAAAATTTTCATTGAATAAATTTTCGATTCTTCTTCTTCTTTAGCTTCACAAACCTCTAAGGTTCTTGGCTGCAAGCACATCTCTCAACTCACTCCAGTTTTTTGTCTTTTCCTGACAATTTCTAATGTTTAGCAGCTCCAAGTCTGTCTCAATGTTATCTCTCCAGCTTCTTTGGGGTCTGCACTGTGTCGTCTCCACGTTATTTCTATGGATTTATGAAAGGAATTTTAAAAATTTGTGAATTATTTCGAAACCCAAAAATGGTGCACTTGTACCACTCTGCACCTTCCTGTCGGCACTCATAGATAACGTTCTGTCTGCATAATTCGGAATCAAATTCATTATTCTAGATTTTTCAAGAACTTTCATCTACGTTGAATGATATATAAATTAGTAATCAATGATTTGGCCTAACCATTGCTGATCTTATCTTTAGAGATGATGAAAATTTCATTTATTTAGCTTAACAATTAATCGTTTAAAAAATTATAAATGGTTCTATAAATTTATCTATATCTTATACTTAAAAATTTTTACTAATCTTTTATTGATATTCTTGCAGGCCTGTATTATAATTGAAAGAAGTACTGTACAAATATTGTTCATACATTCATCTAGGAAAGTATAAATAGAAAAAAATAAATATCCCAAATGTTAATTGAAAATATCTGCTTAATATATCATGATGTGAACATAAGCTTAAACATCTGTCTCTATTCACATTCAAAACAATGCCATAACAATACTAATATTTTTTGCAAAACACCATTAGTTAGCAGTCAAAAATTAAAAACGTTTATCATTATTTAATAAAAACAACAAAAAAAAAATTAATAAAACATTAGTTTAAAAAGTTTTTAAGTATTTATATATTTAAAATTGTAACAGAATGGATTTTGTAATTTTTAAACAAGTGTTTTTTTGTCTCTAAGCAAATAAAAAAAGATGATCCAGTACATCTAGGATCCGACGTCATTATCTAAATCTCGAATGGATCATTAACTTAAATGCATTAGTTTTAACTGTATAGAAATACAGTTAAGATTACATAAGACTAATAAAAATAATGTTGGATACCATTTCACAGTTTCGTTAACGAATGCAACATCCAACCGCGAGTAAAAAAATATATAATTATTTTTTGTGATAATTTTTGCCTTGAATTCAATAATATCTGCTTTTTTTTGGAGATATTTTCTCTAAATTAGAGCTATTCAGAATAAGATTTATTTTTATATTTACAATAACAGTTAATCTTTGGCTACATGCTTATTGGAAGTTTTTCAAGACTCTCTTTATAAAGAGAATGCTTAACAAATATCTTGTTTATATTACATAAGTTACTTATATAAATAGCAAATATTTTATTTATTGATGTGTTTTGCTTTTGTATAGAATTTGTGATATTTACAGGGGCGGATTTAGGCATGGTCTTTATGCGCTGCAGCCCAGGGCCCCATTCAATCGAAGGGCCCTCTATACGGAAGTGGCAGACCTATAGCTATCGAGGCCGGGGAGGAAGTTTTCCTGGGGCCTCTTAATTGGAGTGATCGCCATACAAAATGTCAACACAAATATATAATTAACATTTATTTGATCAAAATTAAATAGTTAAAATGATTTGGAAAGAAAAAAACTTAAGAATAAAGAAAAAAGAACTTACATCTAGCAAGGGCGCTTGGCTAGAGGGATGGAAAACTGCTCATATAAAATTATAGCATCAGCGCTTCTAATATAAACTTTTAAACATAAACACAGCACATTTATACGTAATCATCCTCCCAGAATACAAAGGCTCTTTTTTATGTTCCTACATATAGGTACATATACTTAAAACTTAAGGTCCTTCAGAGGCCCCCTTGATCAGAGACCCGGGGCGGTCCGCTCTCTCTCCGCCCTCTTGTTACGCTACTGCTTTGCGGTCAAAAAACAAAAATAAAAACAATTTAAAGTAAAATTAAATTATACAATTTTTTCGTACCTAGATAAAATTTAAATCATTGGTTTGCAACACTATTAGATTTGAATAAAATATCAAATATCAATATTTTAAATGATAGTAAATACAGTTCTGTTGATAGTCGGTTTAAAATCAAAATATACTTTGTCATTTGTCAATTATGCAAATAATATGTCAGAATGGGATGCAGTCTAGCTCCACTAAACAGTATTAACTTAGCATAATTCTGGTCGTTTGATATTTTAGGTTAATTTGGATTAATTGAATAGGCCTCCAAACAGTGTTAGTCCAAGGCCCCTCAAAATTATCATTCCACCCTTAGATATTTATATTTACTTATTTTTTATATGACTTCTTTAGATTTCTTTAATTGAAAGGTAATTTTTAAGAGAAAAGTCTTTATGGTTTGCACAGTGGTCTCAAACTCATTCTTTTCAAAAGGTCACATTAAATATCTTTCGTGGAGATCACATTTAGAATTAATGTCTTACTGGGAAAATTTTTACATGAGGTATATAATCTGAAGGATTAAATGCGTTAACTATTTACATTTTAATTTCCTTAAAATGATACGCCTCAGTTTATTGTCGAAATTATAAAATCATTTATAAATGATAGTAGCTTTTATAAATTTGAAGTGGAAATTCTATATTGGAAAAATTCTATTTTATTGAAAAGAAATACAATCTATAAAAACGGTTTAAAGTGATTTTCAAATATTCGGTGGAAAACGGTTGTAACCTTTTTTCTAATATCACTCTTGCGATTATACAGATCATAAATGTCAGGAGGGCCGCAATAAAAGGCGTAACGGGCCACATGCGGTCCACAAGTTTGAGACCGCTAATTTAGAGTGATCTTTTATTCGCTTTCTTCAGTCACTGTGAACTTACATCCAGTTTTAATATGTTATATTTTAAAAACTGTTTCTAATCAAGAAGCACGACAACGACACTAAGCCAAGTCCTGTAGTCACTTATTGATTCTTATTACACCAGTCATTATGGACACAATTCAACTCGCTGTAACTTTCGTTCTAAGTTAGATATTACTAACCTGATAATTATATTCGAGAAAAGTAATTTATAGGATACCAAATGCAAAATTTGAAGGGTTTCAATAATTCCAATTGATAAAAGAACTAGAGCAGTTAAAAACTAAAAAAAAAATCGTTGTTTTTCTTCTCCTCCTTCACAATACTTCTACAAGTTATATCGTTCAGTCGAGGTTGATGAAATTTGGAATGTAAGCATTTTTTAAATTATTTGAAATCCCTGAAAATTTCAGCATTATCGAATAAAATAAAATGAAAAATAGAGATATGTTTTCAATAAACACCTGTAAGCTTATATATCGCGTTTTTTTATCGCTTTTAACCAGATTTTGAATATAGGCAGGCATATCCTGGCTCAGTTAAATTCTGAAAAATTTTGGCCCAATTGTGCTAAAATTTAAAGATGATTTATTTCTCTAAAAATGTCTCTATAGGTCACAATTTACTCGATTTCAAACAAATATGGAATATAGGCTATAATTATATTATTTAAGGTTTTCTGAAAAATGCATCCTAATAGCGTCAAAATGAAGAATGTTGAGGTCCTTTCATCGCTAACTCTTCTATAAGTCATACCGTTCAATAGATTACGATCAAATTTAATATATGTACGCTTATTATTTTATCAAAATATTTCCTAAAAATTTCGATTCATTCGGATTAAAAATAAAGCATTAATGATGAATTAATATATCTTGTTAGAAATGCCTCTCTTAGAAAAACGATTTTTCATCAAATAAATAAATAATATCCAATTAAAAACATGTAATATGTAAAGAACTAAGTCAATTACAGTACTAAGGAAAGTCAAATATTAATTAAGATATTTATTACAATTTTAATGCGGCTTCTTGTTTGACCATTTAAGAAAGTAAAACAATAACTTCAATCAAAATGGCCACATCTGATTTCTGAGTATTGTACTTGATTTATTTTTTACATATAATAGATGTTTTTGATTAGCTAATAGTATACTGTTAGAAGTATCTATAAATTACGTCACGCTGTTAGGGAAGGGAGGGTGCAGTAATAGTGGCAAATGATGTAGAGGATGGAATGAGTTATGCAAGTTGTGACGTCACGCTACTGTAAAAATGGTTAGATTTTTTTGTATTTCTATGATTATTTTTTTTATCAATTATAAAATATTTATGCTTAATTGTTTGAAAAATAAAAACGTATTTTGTTATAAAATATCAGACATATATCTAATTCTAAGGCATTTACATCAAAGATGTATGTGAGGATCGCGGTGATGTAGTTTCGTCAGGTCCTGACACCAGGAACAGATTTATTCCGTGATGTTCCGGCACGGGATGCCTTTGATCAGGATTAGAATGACCGCATAAGTTATTGACTCGTAGATCAGTGACACAGAAGTACAGGATTGAATGATTGACTCGACCAAACTTAATTTAAACAACCACTAATATTTATTTAACAAAAGAATAATATAACAATAAAGCGAATAATATAATAAGAGAGTGTGAGAGTTCCACGAGCCTTCCACATACCTGAGAGAGAGTTTTTCGATGTTACAATATATTATTAATCCATTTGACAATTATCTGAACACTAACTCTAACAAAAGTTCAAAGGTTGACAAATGTTCCATTTCACACTATTCCACAATTCGTCGTTATCTTCCATGATCGTCGTCAATCATCTTGCCGTCGCCATTGTTTCTTGTCGACGTCGTCGTCTATCGTCTTTGTCGGCTGACGGCCGTCGGTCGCCACGTATCTTCTACATGATGGTTTTTCTTCGTTTCTATAACTGTCAAACTATTCTTTTTCTCTCTCTGTCTACCTTCTCTTCTCGCTGACCTCTCTGACTAATTGTCTTCTCATTTACGTTTTTTACTTTGTGAGAAGGAAGTTTCTCACGGTCAGTGTTAACAAGGAACTAACAAACGGGTTTCTGTTAGGAATGACGAATTCTTATCGGTATAATTTATCTTTCTTAAATTTTTAACATTAAATTGTTTTATAATCTTTACATTTGAATTTCTATTATTTTATTATAAAATAAAAGTCTGAGGGTCTTCCGAAACCTTACATGTATTTGGAAATTAAAGAATACATTACAGATACCATATGTAACATATAATATAAACTAATTCATATCTTCTACTATTTTACTTTATTTTTGACTTTTCATAAAATTAGAGAAAAAAGATTTTAAAAAAACGGGAAAAGTTTTCAAATTTGTGACAATCACAATCACGGGATCAAGTTTGGTGTGCCGAAAAATGATGAAGGAAAAGGAGGGGTCAAAAAAAATGTTCAAAATAGCGTGACATAGTTTATGGATGTTCCCTCGGATTTTTTTTTTTCGTAAATTAAAAGATTTATTCGTAGAATGTCTGTTTGTTTTATCTATCTTATTTTTTTATACGCTATTAAATAAAATAAATTAAAATACAATATCATTTTGTATGTATCATGCAATAAAAACAGATTAACTCTTAAATGTTTCATAAAATCACGTGTTCAATTCTAACTTACTATGATAAATCTTTTATATGCTCGTATTATGATATTTGATATAGACCTATACCATAAACCGATTGACTTGACGTATATACTGTTTAAATTTTCAAATATTTGATGCAGAAACCTTTTATATCTATGGACCATGTTAAAAAGAAACCATAGCTGAAAGCTATATAATCTATGTTTGAACATTTGAAAATAAAATAATAAATACTGTAATAACATTAAAATGTTCTGAAATGGATTGATACTGGTAGATAGGTTCTTATATTTAATAAAATAGGAAATTGCAAAGAATTCAGATTAAAATGGCAAAGCAGATATTTATAAATTTATTATTATAATTATTTAATTTAAGAGAACTATAAATACTTAAGTTAGAATTTTCTGTAAAAACATTGAATAATAGGAAAATTTTATTATTCATAGTAAACTTAAAATAGAATCGATTTCATTAAATTCGTCAGCCCATTGATTTTTTGATTTTTTATTAGAAGGAAAAAACAGGGAACTTCTAGAAGGGAAAGACGCAAAATAAATATTTCTTTAAGATCACTAAATTATGACTTTTATCCAAAATGATTTCTTATTGATATAAAATATTTAATTGTTTTGAGTTCTTTTTATTATGTAATTTTACATTAAAATTAATTATTTTAAATAAAAATTTTAGTAGAATTTTTCATCGGTTAAGGGGAACGATGTAGGCCTACCTTCTTTCAACATACATTTTCCTCTGTTTAAAATTTTTTTCTATGTGGCTTTATGCAGCTTTTCATCTATTGGGTACTATGAAGCGGGACATTTCAGTGTGGATCATACCACTAGTGAAGTCTAGTCAGGTAGAGGATAGAATTTAACGATCCGGCCTTGGTCCCTTCTCAAAAAAACTAGAGGTAGGCCTATAAGATTTGGGAATTGAATCGGGAATCGGGATTAAGGCATTTTACGTTTCACCACGAATCAAATTTAAGCTTAGATCAAAATTTGGATACGATTATGCAAAAATAAATACAGTGCATGATGTAATAAAAACCAAGAAAAATTTGCCCCCTAATAAATTATTTAGTAATTATAATTATACTATTAAGTTTTTTACGCTTTTATGAATAATATAATTAATTTGCATTCCAATAAAAAATATATATACAATATATACAAACATGTATAATTTCATCAAGAAGTAACGTGTCATATAATAAAATATCTTCTTTTCATCAAAGAAAATTCAATGCATTTTCAATAGAAAATTCTTCAAATTGGATCGCTCAATCCAGGTTATGCAATGAAACTTGAAACCGGTAGCATCCATTTGTATCCTTAACTTTATTAAAAATTAATGTATAATTCTGACTTCACTCTCTTCTACAAAGCTCTCTATTAACTCAAATGCTATTCATCTAAATCAAAATTTTCAAAATTTGACTGGAAGTGTCAACAATACGATGCTTCATTTCTTTGGATTTTCATTATACTATTTGCTTATACATTAACTAATTTCCTCAAACATTGAGCGGCATACTCTCCTAAACTCCATTTTGAGTAATGCTATTAGTTATTCTAAATGGGATGATCTTTCTGCTCTACAAAGCTCAAATCTCCATTCTTGAAAATTCTTCTACCGGATTTTTTCTAAAGAAAGATGCCTTTCCAGTAATGTTGATTGTAATCAAAAATCATGCAGCTTCGACTAAACAAATTTTTCATTGGGTTTCGCTTCAAAATATTATACGTATACCTACAAAGATCACAACTGCCCCTTCTATTATCTGACATTGTTAAATATTTTCCATGTTTTTGGGAATGTCAAAATTGGAATAATATCCGAATCTATACAATAACAACTTCTCTAGAATTACTTATTGAAAATTTTCAAATTCAACTCCAATATCTTTCCAAAACTAGCATATATAATATTTCCAATTTTATTCAATCGATTTTTAATTAATTTTAATGCGTGAAATTAACAAAAAATAAAAAATAAAAATAAACTAATTGCAAACTATAAAATTTGATTCCTAGAAAATATCCTGTAATAAATTGTGTAGATTTGGTAAAAAAAATCTATTTTTATATAACAACAATTTTCATCATATTCACCAATGTTGAACTCTCTCTATTCTGCATAGAATTCCCTTAATATAATAATTTAAATAAACATTACTACATACTGTGTATACCTATATACAGGGTGTTTCTTACCACTCGTACCATCGTTATTTCTCGGAAACACGATGAGATAGGAAATAGGGAGAAAAATTTCGATAATCAAAATACATCCGGAAAATCTAATGGTCACGATAAAAATTTTGTGGGCTCACTAGAAGTAGGGCTCAAGGAGTCAACTTTGACATCTCCAATGAAAACATATGCCGATTTAGGTATAATTGGATAGAACTGTAAAAATCAAAAAACTTTGATTTTGAAAGTTTTTTAATATCATCTACGGATTGTGAAATATCCATCGATATACTTGGAGATATCACAAAAGAAAGATGCTGACGGATGTAACCCTGATTGAGCTATTCAAGCGATAAGAAGAAGAATCCGACAGAGGGTGTCTGTGTACACTGCGGAACAAAAGCAGCAAAGAGCAGCATTGAGCTATGTTTAGACGGTGCAATTTTTCATGCAACAAGATGCATGCAACTAGGTGCACGAGAAGGCATGCAAGGCGCATGCCTCAAAATGTGTTGCAAGACTGGGCGTAAGAAGGCGCATGTATTCCTCATCGTAGTTGAGTTACACGTGCAACTAGTCTTGCAACATTATGCTGTTTTAATTATTTTAAAATTTTTTTCATATTTTTCTTTGATTTATGGAGTGGGGCGTAGAGAAAACACTTCAGTTTATTGAAGATTATCGTCGTGAAGTTGTTTTATGGCAATCTTCCCACAAATTATATAAAAACTTGGTTCAAAATACTATTCTTATTAGAGCGTCGATCGAAATATTTTCGAATCCAACACTTCGTTATCCTTCTATCATTTGAAATGATAACAGTAGCTGCCGCTAAAGCGGCAGCATACAACTCTCTTCGTGTCGGCATTCTCTGCAATATGTGAACACGAAGGAGCAAGTTGCATGCCTCATGCGGCTGTTGCGCCTTGAGGCATGCGTCTTTCTGCATACCTTGCATGCAGAGAGGCACCGTCTAAACGTAACCTTATAAATTTTCTTGAATATTTAAGCATATTACAGTGACTTTTCGATAAATAGTGAATTACTATCTATGTAATTTTGACTAAATGTTTAGAAAACAAAGATTATTCAGATTTTTCCATTACTAATGTCGGAATTTTAATTAAATCATAGGAGTAGTTATACGTGTTCGTATTTCTGAAATAGAATTTCACAGATACGAACACGTATCTAAATCTATATAAAGAAATCAATCAATATGAACATGCTTATTATATAAATGTAATGATTTTCTTTAATTGTTATCATAATATTTCAACAAAAAGAAAGAGCTATTTGAACTTAAAGTAGATGTGATATAGCCTCACATCAGATTCACATAAATAGAAACATTATGAGACTCAGAAGAGATGATAGTGATACGATAGACGAAAATAGAAACGTGAGATCTGTTTTTGAAAGAGGTATGAAAGCATTATCAAAAAACTACTTATCGAAAGCGAGACAAAGTTTTTGGCTTTCGAAATTTGTATTTGAAGTCTCTGAAATGATTTCGACACATTTTTCTGTAGAAGTAATACTCAAAAATTACCAGAAAGGAAGAGAATGTACAGAACTTCTAGAGGATTCAATATTCTTTTGTGAATACCTGCCTTTACTATTCTTTCTAAAACGAATTGATTTTTGAACTTCAATGGGAAAATCAAAACCAAATGGATGAATCAATCAATACCATTCATATCGAGTCATCCATTGATATTGAATCAAACCAAATTTGGTTTAACACTCGTCACAACTATGGATTACAAATACAGTATTTTTTATGCATAAACTTTACGTGTACAGAAATGTTGTATTTTTTACTGAATTAATGTGTTAAATTTATGCTTAAAAACGAACTATAAACATTATCGAAAAGAATTTTATTGAATATTATCTAGAGCTACTTCATCTATAAAATTTCAAAGACTAATCAGAATAAATCCTACTTATTTAATTAATATATAAACTGATTTTATTTACAGTAATTGTATATATGTCTGAAGAAACATAAAACATATAAATTTCATTACTTGTTCTGATTAATTAATCTTTAAGAATTTAATATCTAAAGTAATCAAAAATATCAAAAATCAAAAATATTTTTCTAATAATCAGGAACACTATTGAAATATTATAAAATTGTAATTTAGTTTTAAGAAATGAGAAAAAATATTAATTATTAGAAAGAACTTACTTCACAAACTCCATCAATTCCCGAATTCTTTATACAAATAGTACCATTAAAAAGAGTAATGTTGTAAACATTAAATAATAGCTGACAATAATTGTTACCAAAAATTTTCCCTACATTGGTCACTTTTAAAATTTTAGTTATTTGATCGGCTAAATAAAATTTGAAAAGGAAATATAATTTTCATTTTATATTATTATCATTACTATCAAAAATAACATAAATTGTACTAACAAGTATTAGAGAATCTTCCCCATCCCATTTGCAGAACTGGAGTTCCATGATTGTAGAAAGTGTTGTTACTCGGTAAACAAATTCTATTTACATCTGGTGTGAATGTAACGGGGGTAGATAATTTTAACAAAGCGATATCTCCGTAAAATGTGCTAGTATCATAATCAGGATGTTTCGAAAATGATTGAAAGGTATATTCTTGGCCAGATTCAATATCGATGTTTCCTATTTTTGCAATTATATTATACAATGGACTAAACAACAACAACAGAAAATTCAAATTGAATGTATTAGCACTTATTTTATTTATATTTAAAATATATAGAAGGCGAAAGGTAGTGTATTAATAAAACTGTTACCTAATCATGCAATGAGCCGCAGTCAATACATAAGAGGGCGAAATCAAAAAACCGCTGCAATGAAATTTTTCAGTCAATTTAATAAAAACCTATAGAATATGAAAGCAACATTTTATACAATTTTGTTAAAAAACAATATTTAACGAAAGTTCTATAGAGCAGTACCATCCAGGGAAATTCTCCAGGATTAGCATATCTTCCTCCATATATTCTTTTTTCATCTTCTACTTAGAAAGTCAGCATCGTTATAATAATAATTTAATTGAATTAAGATTAAAAATTTAGTTTACTTACCAATGGAAAGATCAGTAGATATCTAGAAAGAAATTTATTAAGAATTATTTAACTATAATTTAATTTAATTTCAGAAGTTAGAACATTAAAATTGAATAATATTTAGGCAAATATTGATCCGCAACAATATTAAGTTATGCATCCGTACAGAATTCCCTTTATTTTCAAATAAATTTAGGAATAACATTGAAATGGTTCATTCCAGAATATTAGATACAGAACAGTTGCCTAGAAGTCTTCCTAATAAAATTCGAAACTGGCAGATTGAATTTATTCTATGCTCTTAGTTCATATATTAAAGTATAAAATTGAACTTGCCAGCAGAGATAAAAATATTACATTGAAGATAGAAGACATTTTGCCTAAAGAAAGATTGGAGATTTGATTATTTTTATATAGTATTTTATTTGACCCGCTTTTCATTATTATACTAATATGAGAATTATGTCAAGTGCATATAACTAGCGTAATATTTCTATTGATAGTTTTTTATATGCAAAAAACAGATGCGTTATCTTCTGCACAGTCAAAATTGCAATAACTCTCACAGTAATACAATGAAAAAGTTTTATAAAGCAAATTTCCTTAGCAATAAAATTTTATAACATTGCACTCTGCGTTAAATTATATTAATTTTAAAGAAAATAAAATATTGAAAAGTTTTTATTTGTAGTAACGAATGTTATGATCATTTTTATTAAAAAATATTTTTAAATAATTAAAATATTCGTCTACAGCAATAATACTTTAAATAGAGAAGTTGGGAAACAGAGAAGTTGAGTAAAGTGAAAGAGAGAAGTTGTGTAACATACAAACAAACTTTTTGAATTACTGTACAAAATGCACAAAACTGTATTTGTTCATCATTTTTGTTAAAAAGATATTATATTTTCTTTTCTGAAAGATCTTTTGTGGACACGCTACATAATAATGTTGATATTATCATTTCCTAAATTATTATAACCATTATTGATATATATAATTTTTCAAATGTCACATTCTTCTGTGACATTTGAAAAATTTTTGGAGGAACATTTGCTAAAAATGGAGACTATCCTTGGATGGTAAACTGTTTTAAATTAAATTGACTTCCTATATGCTGTATTTAGGTTTTCTTTTTCAAGTATTGTTTGCATTCTAATATATGCTCGTTATATTTATGGCTACGGAATTAAAATATAACTTATTTAGATTAAAATATGACATTTTCAGAAACTAAGCAATACAAAATATAAATATAAATTTATAATAATGCAAATATGTTAACTATTTAGTTTTAAAATATCAGAGATGACTGAAATCCCTCAATTAAACGGATGTGGAAAGACATAACTATCGAACTAAATGGCTATTTAGTTCGATAGTTATGAATCTTGTTTTTCTAGTGAAAATGTATGCATTTTTAAAAGTCATGTAATTTAAATGTAACATTAGAAAGCTTCTATAATTCTTCAGGTATATGCTGATTTGGACCACTTTGATTATGGAGGTGTACTGATTTCAAAGAACTTCGTGCTAACTGCGGGTCATTGCGTTTACGACGATGAGTGAGTAGAGTACCATTTTATTCTTATTAATTAAAAACCTTTCAACAAAATGTATCTGGTTACAGTCGATCCAAGATTATTTCTCCCGGAAAAGTAACTGTCAGAGCAGGGGACATTTCTCTCAAAAAAAGCAAAACCTATTCCAGTCAGTGAAATTTACACTTATGATGATTACAACGGCAATTGGGTAAATAACATAGCTATCTAAAATGGCAAAAAGCTGCTCCAATTGACAATAAGAACTTAAAAACCATTTGTTTGACTGATTCCGGATGTAACTTAGGAGATTATTTTTCCTGGAAAAGTAACTGTTAGAGCAGGGGATGTTTCTCTCAAAAAAGCAAAACCTAACTCCTGCTATTCAATTGGGATGGGTGAATTTGCTAAAGGTAGGAATCATCTTTTTAATCTGATATATTTTCCTCCTATTTTGATCATTTTTCTTTCAGATAGCGAAACCAGTGAAACTCTGAAAGTGACAAATAAAGGTTTTTATCTAAAAAATATAACTTGCAGACAAACAACCAGGAAATGGACAGACAGAGGCCAGCTTTGTGTAGCAAAATCCGAAGGAGAACGAACTTGTCATGTAAGCTTTTTTAAAAATGCTTATAGTTTGTATACTAAGAGTTTTTAAACGAAATATCGTTACATTTAATCTCATAATATTTAAACTAATCACAACGAAGACGAAAATATTGCTTAGCTCTTCATATTAATTCATATTAGTCGCAATTAACAAAGAGTTGGTAAAAAATAATAATTTTTTAAATTTATTTTTATTAAATCGTTTGTATTTGCATTAATTTTCTGTATTATTTTGTAGATAAAAATATTTTCATTTTTTTCATATGAAGTGATAAGGGTAATTCTTTTGACGATATGTAATCTTGAAAAGTATTGTTAATTAAATTATAGTAATTCTAAAAAAAAACTGTTTTATGTGAATTAACAAAGGGCTTTCATTCAGAGAGAAATTAATAACTTTGATGCCCCCAAATCTAGAAATAATTGCCTCTGAATTAATTTTAATTTTTAAAGATTTAGTAAGCCTATTAATTTAAATTAAATGAAACACAATTCATTTGAATATTCTGAAATGGTGGATGTGATTGGATATGCACTAAACGTATTTGTTTATCTCATCATAGATACAAATATACTTATTGCATCATTTTTTATATGATAGCCTATACAAGTTCATCTGCATTTTTGTTAAATAAATTCATTAATTATGCTTGTATAGGCATAATTAATGATCTTAGGTCCTTTTCAATAGTTACAACAAAAAGGAAATTTAATTTTTCATCGGTATTTATTTATTCTTAAATAGATATTCACATGTTTGAAGGCCGAAAATATCTGTTCGATTGAAAATTTTCACTGGGAGTGCAAACGAACACAACGAAACATAGTATTGCTTTACCATCTCTAACGATAGAAGGGTACGTTTCTGGTATTCATTTTCGGTGCCATATTTTGTTGATTAGAGAACAATATAATCTTTCTCAGAACTAGCTTTGATCTGCATGTTTGCTTTTCCCATTATATATTTATATTTTTCCATTATATTTCCCATTATATTTTTCCCATTATATATTTTTTGCTCGAACAAGCAAAAAAAATTCGGTCTTGCATATATAGTTTAACCTGCAAAAATGCTGCGACTATATATTTGCTCCTTAAGGCCTGGTCTTGTTACCGTTGGCGATAATATTGCTCTGCTTTCATTATCGGGTAGCTACGCATTAACTATTTATCAAAATTATCAATATTATTTGAAATTCTTGGTCTCTTCGTATCAGCTGTACACAACAGTTGAGCTTTCTTCAAAATAAAATTACCGGTATATACATAATTTTCTGATTAAAACAGTGACTTTAATAGCACATCTTTAACCTTTTTGACTAACAATAAATACTTATTGGTTGAAAATAAAGGGAAATACAGATTTTAATTATTTAAAAACGATGATGTAATCATTTGTTTTTTAAATTTTAGCTTGCCAAAAAAATATGCAGACTTTTTGTAAATAAAATGTCGATTTTAAAATATTTACAAATGATAAAATTTCATTTTCTTGACAAACACTTATCAGATATTTGTTAATTTTTGAATTAATAAAACCAAAAAGTTATTTTACTTTAAAAAATACATTAGATTGAATATGAAAACAATGTAGCAAGTGATAGATTTCAAAATACAGAACGTGAAAATCATAAATCAAATTTTGAGTATCTGTAATCAAAACAACGTAATACAGGATAAATTAAAGAAAAGGATATAAATTTTCTATATTTATTAATAACGTTATATCAAAATAAAGAACTTCGGAAAGATGGAAAGAGATTACTTTTAATGCTAGCGTTGATGTGTTTTTAGACAACACCATTTTTAAATAGACTTCTGCTAGCAAAATTGGATTAGTAATACTGTATAATTCATGTTCTAATGATGCGATGATGTTATAGCCTAAGACCGGCTTCCTCTTAAAAACGAATTTCTCTGGAACTTGGCCTATTTAATCAATGAATTAAGACGTCTAATGGATCGGCTTTCCATCCAGACGATCTGATTTTAATTCTAAATTCCACCTTCCGGAAAATTTATTCAGGGAATCCTTTTTTTTGCATATTTTACGCCCCTTTCCAGTCAGAGAGATTATTAAGAGGCGGGGCCAATTCCAACCACTGGCTGCACCAAATCGTGGAGGGGGCCCGGATACCGGCTCGGGTCCAGCACCCCGGAAAAGTTTTCAGGAGTTACCACACCGAGACGCGAACCCAGGTCTCCTGCGTGGCATTCCGAAAGCGTTACCGCTCGGCCATCCAGCCGCCTATTCAGAAGGTTTGTCCTGGGCCCTCCTTTATAGTCCAGATGACATCTAAACAAGGGCGGGCAACCTATGACAAAGAATATCGTGCCATTTAGTAACTATTAAAATAAATTAAGAAATATATATGTTTATTAACAAATATATTTCTTAATTTATTTGTTAATAAATGTCAGAATTTATTAACAAATATAGAATATATTTGTTAATAAATTCTGACATTTCTCAATTACATAATATATATATATATATACTCTGTATATACATATCTCCTTTAACTCATTTATATATATCTTATACCCAAATAGCGAAATCGCACAATGACCAAAAAACAGCTACAACGCATTGTGGCCAGGTCCAAACGACCAAACATCGATGTTCAACATTATTGCACTTGATGACCATGATCAGGTAACCACAACGCGTTATGAGCAACTCCGCAAAAACCAGTACACGTTCTGAAAGTTTTGAAACAATCACAGACCATTCTAAAACAGATCAGTCTTTGTA
Organism: Androctonus mauritanicus; assembly: GCA_011317285.2. Taxonomy (NCBI): domain Eukaryota; kingdom Metazoa; phylum Arthropoda; class Arachnida; order Scorpiones; family Buthidae; genus Androctonus; species Androctonus mauritanicus. The sequence goes on along the minus strand of WUQG02416460.1, from coordinate 13,729 downwards.
ACCTAATACGTCAGGGAAAGCATTAGAATTCTCCTCTGGGGTCCCAACGAGGTTTCATCATATGCCACTACCTTGGCCACTGCATACGTTATTATAACACTAATAAATGCAAGTGTTGATGCCAAAAAGTTCCGTGCAATTCAAAATATCATTGTAACAATGCCTGTAAGAATAAATGAACAGTATCTATAAAACAGAAAAGTGTTTATGGGAGGGGCTTTTTAAACGATATAAAATTATTTTAATTTACAGTTTTTAATTTAATAAAATAATGAGAAATAATTCTTCCCTTATTTATCCAGAACCTTCTTGAATTTAAATTATAAATTTATTAGCATGTGATAGTGTTATTGGATCTTCCTTTGTAATCAATTAATACATTTTTAATTAAGAACTGAATTTATAAGTGTTTAGTTAATTATTTTTAAATGTACTTATTTTAAAATAGGAAGATTAAGTAGAATAAATTTAAGTAGAATACATATTTATCGCTTTTTGTAAAAAAGAAGAGGAAAAACAGTCAATTTTATTATTTAAATTTTGCTTTAGCTGCATATGCACAAACAACCATATATAACATATATACATATAAAAATTATTATTCATATATATAAATAAATATAATAAATATATATTATATATAATCATTTATTTAAATAATTTTATAATACTGAACAAGAAGAAACCAAATATAAGAACTAATATGGACTTTTCTATTTTGCTTGATTTATTCGGCGTTATGCTATTGCCAATACCATCACAACCTCAGTTCAATAAGAAGCAATAAATTACTATTTCTTATTGAGCTGAGATAATATTCATCTCAATAATTCAATACCCGATTATTTATTGATATACAGTTAAAAGATAGATCATAATTTTAATATTCATTTAACTCTATAATTCAATGATTGGATTGTTCTAAATTATTGAAATTATTGTAGAATATTCTTGTTTGCTGCGGGAGTTTGAAAACAATAGCATGACAACAGTACAGATGAAACAAAATATAAGCATCGTCCATCTTAATTAAATCAGGGACCCATATTTAGTAGTCTTGCAATATTATATTCTGAATTATAGATCGTTCATCATATCATAGCATATTGATTGTTAAAATAATATATGTTGCTTTTTAGGGAGATTCTGGAGGACCAATGAAATGACAACAAAGGGCAATCAGAAGATATCTGCAGGAGTTTTATCCTTTTCCCACTAAAATGATAGCATAATGGAGTTGACGAAACCAGCATGTTCTCTGATATCTTCATTGATATTATCAATAAAAAGTTTCATTAGAATAAAGGTATCATTTTTGTACCCATCGGATGGTATTATCTTTCGTTTGAGTTTTAATCCATTCAGCATGTTCTCTGATATCGAAGATATCAGATAACATGCTGAATGGCATGGAAATCATAAATCAACACATGCTGAATGGATTAAAACTCAAACAAAAGATGATACCATCTGATGGGTACAAAAATGATACCTTTATTCTAATGAAACTTCTTATTGATAATAAAATAAACATAATTACTTGAATAAAAGTTATTAAAAATTTTACAATACAGTAAAGCGTCTATCAATTCGGCAGGAGATAGCCTGTGGAACGGCTTGATTCTTCCCTTTCCACTTAGTACTCTTATTAAATGACGATATCCGTCACGAAAACGATTTGCTATCTGTTAATTCAAAATACTCATTAATTAATTTGAAGAAAACTACAGTTGACTCCCGTATAACGCGTTAGATATGTCCGGTTTTATATGAATCCGTGTTATGCGAGCCACATAAATTATATATAATTAAGATAATTTATAGATTATATATGAACAACTGCAATTTTTTTCGTCGCTTTATATGAATCCGTGTTATACAATTATCGTTTTATAGAGAAGTCTACTGTATAGTTTTGAGATCAAATTATAGAAATTTTAAATGTCGTTACGGTGAATAATTCGAAATATAGTTAACTTTCAATTCGAAATCGAATATTAACCATCAATGATCTAAAATCTGATGATTTTGTGATAAACGGATGATTAACTGAAGATTTATATAAAACTTATTGCAAATTTTTTTTCAATCTAAGAGTTAGGATGATAACAAAACAATGTTTTAATTTGAGTACATTTTTCAAACATAGGATATTGCTTATTCGCTGTTCTGCTCTGCTCTGAAAAGTGAATATTGCATACAATAGTTTGATTTTAATATCTTAATTTCGACAAATTACCTAAATTTTTCGCGATATCACTATTGGCCACATGGTAAAACTGTGGCTTACCACCCTGGAGGATCCGGATTCAAAGCCGGATTCCACACTTCTAATTTTTCAGGAGAGGTCCGGGCTTGGCCCGTTGAACCCCATCTTTCAACCGGTTGATCCCATCATAGATGGCCAGCCTGTGATAGGCTTTATAAGTGGCCGCCGCCAGATACAGTATATATCTCGTGCGATATGGCGGCTTAATCTACCTAATCCCCTTGATCTAATCCAACTAACCTTATTTCGCCTGTCACTTAGTTCACTATCTGAATGGAATATAGCGGCATCTGTTAACAAAAAAAAATACAAGCAAACATATTTAACGATATTTCTGCATGTATAAAGCGATATAATTAACATTCGTACAAAATTTGACAGCGTTGATGGAAACATAAAGACCAAACAGTGACGTGTAAATTTAAAAAAAATGAAACACATTAAACTTTGTGTGGCCGATAAGACTAGTATATACCTATAAATACCCGCTTTTGATTTGTTGAAGACAAAAAACAAATTCTTAGTACAGTATACAGTTAGGCTGGAGTATAAGAAATAGCTATCGACCCATGTTGTTGGACTTAGGTATATCCAGATGGTAGGCGATGGAGTGTAACTGATGAATACATTTTATTTTTCGTGAAGCGTTTTGGCCATCATCTAATTATTACAGTATAGTATATATTAAAAATTATCCATACATTAATACATTAACATGAATAGGCCGGAGGAAGAGAAACTGGAGATAGATGATCCATAAGGAAACTGTTGGAAAACTTGTAATGAATTCATGGATGATTATTTAAGTAGAAAATCACAGTTATTAACTAGTTAAACATCTCTAGTTAATTTAAAATATCTTAAATCGACGACATATTTCTTCCATCAAAACTTAGAACAATTTTAAATTTACTCAACCGCCTGAAATCTGGACTAAATGAAGTCATTTTCTTTCAATTCATTGATTATTAATATTTATAAACAGGCTGTATAATGACGTTGATAACGGTTAACAGTAATAAAATAATTAACCGGAAATTTAATGTTGATATATATTTTTTTAATCCGACAATAAAGGAGATAAAGTTTTCATTTATCCCATAATAAATTATCGATTAGGAACTATTAAATAATTTTCTGCCTAAAACAGTACAATAATTTTATAATCGGCTATTGGTAGAATTTTGAATATTGAAAATTATATAGGGTGTATATTTGATTTTAATTTATCGACCAGCGTGTTTGAAAATGAAAAAAATATATAAGTGGAGCTGGGTAAAAAGCCATTTATAATATTTTGACTTTGACAAAACTTCGGCTTTATTTTTTTTATAACGTGTTGGAAAATGATAAGCTGGGTTCCATACATTCAGTGATTTGTGTCAGGTCTTTGTTGACTGACCAAAAGATCTGTTGGACGAAAATAGAAACACGCTTAATCTGCCATCCGATTAATTCGTTCTCTAGTAACTTAATCTTTCGCAATTTGAATTTTGCGCACCGATAGTTTATCCATTTAGTTTTATCGAATTACTCCTTCAAATTATCTTAACCGATTAAAGAAACACGGTCCTTTATTAATTTGTAACCAGTCAACTTTATCCCTTACTTATTATAAACCACCTAAACAATAGTTATAAAATGACAAGAATTAAGAATTCTATACTTAAGATTCGACAACCTTTGTGTATGTCGTTCTATAATTATTTTTTTTAATTTTAAAAATAGCGCTAAAGTTTATTTATAGGAAATTGGGCTGGAAATGATCTGTTTCTTCTTTATTTGTCGAAAGAAATTTTAGTTTTTTAGAGAAAGTTTGTAGGCGGTGCTTCATTTTGTTGAAAAATTAAGTGTTCAATGAGATTACAGTCCGTATTAAATGAGATTTCCTCTTGGTGGCACAATCGGATGGCTTTTCTATCTGGTAAATATGTTTTGACGTCATCCCAACTGTAGATAAGGCACGGTTACCAACGTATAAAAGCAGGAACCACTCTGCTCGGAACAGTTAGTGTTCCAGCACTGAAGGTAGGTAAAAACATCTCGTTAATTATTTAAATAGATCCTTTTTGGTAAAAGACCTTGCCATAATTTCTCTTTAATATCTGATGCCACTATTAAACTTTCTAGTACGGCTTTTAATTAATGCCAGTTTTTATGGTTAACCTATATTCTTGTATCCGTTTTATGATTTTTTCACTTGTATTCTTAGAAAGTTATCTTCTTATTATTTTCGTAAAATATCCAAACTTTAATGGCTAATATTGGTAAATTTTTTAACTTTGATACTACTTCGGCCCGGCTTTTATTTATTTATAAAAAAAAATAATTATTTATCAGCCTTAAGTGATAGAAAAGATCAAACTTAAATTTTAAAATATTATTGGTGTCAGAACCAAAGATGTTTCGCTGTAACTAAAACCTTTTCTTTTTTTATCGGGCATTATAAAAAATTGGATTATTTTAGTTAAAATACCTTATAAAGAATTACCAAGTTTTATGTTTCAGATGGAAATCAAGCTCTGGCCTGCGAATCTCATTTCTAAACAGGTTCTGTTACTTTCTTTTATTCTTCTTGGCGGGTGGAGTCTTCAACTTTCCGATCATCACGTCTGTCCGAGAAAGGACTGGTGGGAAGTGCCGTCAGATTCTGTAGATTTAACTATATCGAGAAACATATGCTATCCTTCTGTAATAGAAATTGGCTCAGAAGGTGAGAAGTTTTATACGTTTGATAGTGTCGAAAGTAGTAAAAATATGGAGAGTTTTCCGGCTCTGCCTAATGATGTATGGAGGATTTCTGGCATCAAGCGCCATGGTAGGTCTTACGCATTAAACGAAAGAAATTCTGGCAACTACAGAGAATTAAGACAGTGGAAAGAAAGGATTCCGTCCTCTGGAAATCGAAACAGAATAAATCAAGAAGTATTCATTTCCCGAAGTCTGGAAGAGCGTCGTTCGGAAAGAGGAAAAAATTTCAGGCGAATAATGGATTCGTCGTTTAGAGATGTAGAAAGAAGACAATCTAAAAGATGGGGTAGAAACGTGGATGATAATATTGATCGTTTAGAAGAAAGGAGGAGATACGTAAAAAGTGATCTGATAGACCGTCGAGAGAGAGTGAATAGGAGATTATCTACCAGGAAAATTTCAGAAAAATCATCGAGGAAATCGGCCGGTTTTTCCAGAGACGAAAAGTATCGTACTTATAACGGACCCGCTTCCAGATTCACCGAGAGAAGCGAAAGAGTTAAAGACGCATTCAGAGAAATTCAAAATAATCCAACTACCAGAAGTAACGAAAGAAGAATCGAGTCTGTCGATAGAATTCGACTTGATCTCGCTACCTCTCTCGAATTTAATCGCCTGTCAAAAACCCAAACCTGGCCAAGAACTGGAGATACGCCACCTCTTCGAAGAACAGAAAGATTAAACCAGTCAGCTTCTAGAATTCGAAAAGATCCACGGCGACTGCGTGATCGAATAACCGGTCTTTCGGATAATCGGAAAGACGTTAGAGAGGTAAATTTTATGTCGAGGACGGAAGAAGGTGGAGAAGGGCGACTGAATCGAAGAGAAACAGCTAACAGTAGGAAAATAAGGGAGAGAATAGAATCGAAAGTCCGAATTACGCCCGTTTCTATCAGAACAAGAACCGATTTTCTACAGAGAATTTCCAGATATTTAGATAGATTCGTCCGAGCCGAAAACAATACTCTATTGTACTACTTCGAAAGCTCTTCTATCGACCAACAACTTAGCCAGGTAAGTAGGAAATAAATAACGTAGCAGTTTCTGGACCAAAACGAGAATAAGTCGTAAGGATTTATATTTTTGATTAAATATCATTTAGAATTTTGTCTGTTTGTAGGTAAATTTGGCCAGCTCTAAATCGATGGTGGAACTGTTGCGGTGAGTATCTTTTAAATGGATTGCCTTCGACTTATAATAAATTAACCAACTTAAAACATTTCAGAAAGAAACGAAGAAGTTGCAATTTTTCCGAGTTGATAGTTGGAGTGGCGGGAATGATGGCTACCTTCTACTTTCGGCCGAAAACTGTCCATTCATTCGTCTGATTAATTTTTCTGTATAAATGTATAAATGTGGTCCCAGATATGACCTTTAGCTTATGAAACAATTTATTCGAGATAATAAAAGCATGATAACAAGGCAGCGGTGGATTTTTTCTAACCTAAAGGCGGTTTCACATAGCCAGCGATTTGCGAGAAGCGAGAAGAAACGTGCGATTATAGTCCGTCCACGAAAGCCGCGACCATCGACGCTAATACGCGTGCGCTAACTGGACGAGTCCAGTGACAAAATAGGGATGATAGCTTTGCGCATGATTTTTTCAAACGCAAGATAAATGAAGTCGAATGAAAGTTTACTGTAATGTCGAATGCTAAACAATTAGTTTCGATGTTGGAAATAGTATATTTAAACAGAACAATAATCTACCAACCGAAACCATTCCCACCCATTTTTATACCGACTGAGACTCTCCCTTTCGCGTTTGGACTCATCCACCTTAGCTAGGCGCGGCTTTCGTGGACGGATTATATCGTCGTTATTTTGTCGCAGACCTATCACCATGTTATCGCGCGTGTTAGCGATATTCGCAGAAAGGCTATAATTTGGCGAGAAACGATATTCTCGCACATATCCAATCCAAGTGGATACTTTCGCTGAAAATTAGCGATTTTCAAAGAGTAGTAACACCATTTTAGATTTCGTCACATTTCTCCACGCTGGATGAACCCACCATCTTCTCTGTTTAAACATTCTTCATTTGATATAAGAATAAAATTGTTAATATCAATACAAGTATCGACTTATATTTCAATAAAACCTCACGTTTCGCTATGTTGATTTAATCATACAGCCACGTGGCCAGCTTATAGGAATGGTTTATAGCTAGAAAATTCGCTGTTATTGTGATAAGTACAACTTTATCGCAACTACAATCGCAGCTATAATTTAATCGCTACTTTTATCTCAGAACTCAACTGGCTGATTTTAACGCATAGCAAATCGCTGTCGCTGGCTATGTGAAACCGCCTCTTTAGGAGAGGAGGAGTCACGCTACAAAATATTTAAAATATTTTATATATCTCTAACGTTTTAATTACAGAGATTTTTTTTATTAAATATAAAATGTTTATGCTTAATTATTCGAAAAATAAAGATCAACATAACATATAATAATTTGGAAACACGTTTATTATAAAATATATACCTTTAGTTTTTCATTTATATTTTTAGTTATTCGAAAATTAAAGAATATGTGTGACAAAGTACCAGGGTAAAGTAATTCCTATTTTCCACGACTTTTTTTATTTTTAGTAAAAATTGAGAAAACAGTTTTAAGTAGAAAGCGGAGGGTGTTCAAGTTTCTGACGTCACGGTCAGGGGATCAAACTTAGTGTGACGAAAAATAACAAAGGGAAAGGAGGAGTCAAAAAAATATTCGAATTAGCGTGACGCAATTTTCTGGATGTTCTCAAACGTTCTAATTTAAAACGTTTACATTCGTTTAAAAAATTTTAAAATGGTTTCGTAATTTCGATTATTCTTTCTGTTCTCTATAAATCTATTCGTAAATAAGGTCAAAACATAGAGTCGGGCTTTTACAATCACGCATTATTCAATTTATTGTTACTCTGGCTAGATCAGACAGTAATTACGCTCATCTGATAAGCGAACATGTGTCGCAATTTAGGCATCCGTCAATGGCAATTCACCTTTATGTTAGACCTAGTTTTCGCTGCATTTCAAAACATCCAATCCGAGAAAATAGGGCAAAAAGAAATTGAAAACTAACAAAATCTTATATTTACCTTTCTGAAATTTCTATATTTTATTTTTTTCTTATAATAGGTCATTATAGAGATACTTTAGGAAGTTACGATTACTTATTTTACACATTGGGAGGCATGCACATCGTTGGAGGTCTAGCGTGGTTCATCGAACCGCTGGTTATGCGCTATCAAGAGAAGAAAGATGAGATGGACGAACAGTATATTTAAAGCTATACGAGCTTAAAAGTAGAAACAAGTTTTTACTGTATTTACAGTAGTCTATTGCATCTGTCATATTTGACAGTTATTGTATATAAAGGTGTTTATTCGATAACAGACTTCAAAAAAGTTAAAGGAGCGAATATAAGAAAAATTATGTTTAACAGAAACTATTTAACCATACTTTACAAACAAAACTATTTATTAAATCTTAAGTGACTTATCGAAATATTTTTGGTTACCAATTTTGAAGTTTTAATATATGGAAGAATTATTGTTCATTCAATTATTGTCTAAAAACAGAAATTTTCTTTAAATCCAAACGGGAATAATGATATTCTATATATCTCAGATATGAATCGTAGTCGAAAGTCAACTTCTAGTCATAGAATAGAGTCGTTTAATAGAATACTCATAGTAATTCAAAAAAGAGAGAAATTACCTTTTGACTTCGATAATTCATTTACAGATAATATCTTTCGACTTAAAACTTTTGAACTCTAAAATATCATGCATGCGTATGCACTCTAAAATGTCATGCATGCGTATAAATTAAAACTAATATGGATATATTATCTTACATTTTTTTTTTTTGGTGAAATTAATAAAAACCAAATGACTACTACAGGTTGCATCAGTTATTTCTCAGTTTAACTCACAGCTGTTAGTCTCCACAGGTACTGCAAACTGCTTTGTTTCGTCTTTAGTTGATCATATTCCAAATTTGTAATATTCCATTATTTAAAGATTTGAAGCTCCGAATGTGTTCTTTTGTTCCTTGATATAATTTTCTGTCGTAAGACAACTTGGTACAGTTAGCCTGATGATGACAGATAAAGCTGTCGAAAATGTTAGCATCTGAATAAAGTTTGTGTCAACTGCTGATAGTGCTAGTGTACTAAATAGTGTTAAAGTCTACTTTTCAATTTAGCTCCTTACTTTCGTTCAGTTTAGTTCTCACTTTGGTTTATCTCGCAGTTTACAGCCAAAGTTAGTATACAGAAACCAGAAAGATAAATTTTTATATTCGCTCCTTTACTTTTTTTAAAAAGTGCAAATTAATTCTGTTTCGTAAATATTAATTTACACAAAAATATTTTTATATCGAATTATTATAATAACGATAATGTAATAATTTTTTTATTTAATATAATTTTTCACTAAGCAAATGAAAAAAAAAATGATGTTTTTATATTTATATATATTATATATATAAATAAATATATTTTTAAATAAACTTTATTGGTTATTATGTATTTTTTTATGATAATTTATGAAAAAAAATCTTTGCTATGAAACGAATGTTTGTTAATAAGACGAAAAAATATATATTTTTTGTCATTAATTAAATCGTTTTTCCTATTTTTATTTTCATAGAATTTTTTAAAATTGTTATTTATATCGCAGTTAAGTACATTTTAAATAAAATATTAAAAAAAATCGAAATCTTTGTAGTTTGTTTTTTAATGACTTATTTTTATTATTTATTATTTTTTTGTTTCAAAATTAAGAATAGTTAAAATTAAATTATCCGGAACTAATCGATGTAGACGTCTATGTAAACACGTATACAAAGTATTTTACTTATTTTATTTACATTTATATAGAAAAATCTGGAAAATAATAAATATAAAATCGAATTATTATTAATTTTATTAAATAATTAATGACGTGGTGGCATTTAATATATAAATAAATTATAAAAGATTAGATATAATTCTTAATAAAAGCGTTTTAATTTAAAAATAATTTCGATATTTAAAATTAATAAAATATTTTGAAATCCTAATACTATTGTTTAGAATTTCAAATATTCAAAATACGATTTAAACAAAAAAAAAAAAAAATTCATTAAATTTCAGTCACAGATAAGTTATAGTGTCGCCATCTACCGTTAAACAATGATAATTTTTAAATTATTATAATTATTTTTTTTATACTGTAATTATTTTTAGTTATCTAGTCATTCATTTATAAATAAATTTTAAAAAAGATTTTAAACATTAATTATGACTCTTAGTTAATATAAAAGTTTTCGTTATTCGTGTTTAAAATATTTTCTTTTACATCGATTATACAGATGTTTCTGAAAGGAAATTATGCCACAGTTTGCTTTAAGCTAGTTAGCGTAAAATTTAATACGCTATCAACGACAAGAAGTACGATTTCTTTCGATATTAATAATAAAACACTCGAAATAAAAAAATTTCTTGGCCAATTTCTGTCAGAATGGAAAATGGCGATAACGATGACGTCATAGCTCGCCACTGCATCGGAAAGTAATCGTAATATAGTATATTTTATAAGATTTAACTCGAAAAGAAGTTTGTTTTGGATTTAATCTGAATGTTACTTTTCTCTGTCGAATGAATGAACTATTTTAACCTCGAATCATACTGAGTGTGGGATCTAGATTCATAATTATGACGACTTCGATTAAGGGACACGGAAGAGAACAGGTAACCAAACATGACTTCAGTAGTCTCATAAAATTCTCAAAAATAATAAGTTTAAGTTAAACAAATCGATCAAATATAAATTGTACAGAATTTTCATTTTATCACAATTTATTTTTTGTTTACTGCGAGCACATTTTACGAAATGAAGTTGATATTTAGCCAAAGGTATACTCGACCGCTATTAAAAATTAATGTCGCTATTACACAGGCACTAATATCCCTAATATTACTGTTCATGAATGGCATTTTTCTTCCACGTGTAATAATAAAGATGATAACTGTCACAGACAGATGTCAAATGAAGAAACAACAACAGTAGAAAATAAATTGTAACAACTCTGAAATTAAGTACTGTAATCTATTTTGAAAGTGTTGCACTGTATAGAATAATATGTGATAATTAATAAACTATAACAGTAATTTACTAAGTAATTTATTTTGAGAATGTTATATAGAATAATATAACAACTATAAACTATATAGCTAATGACTGCCTTATGGAAGGTCGAAAATGTTAATGTTCTTTAATAAATTAATAAAACTTTACTGTGAAAAGCTGCTTTCTTGTTAAAAGTTGTTATTTTATTTTCTTCAATCGTCAACCGAGTAGCTACAACTAAATTTTAATTAATAAATATCCTTATTTCTTAGTACTGTAGTTCAACAATCGGTTTATTATTTTATACATTAGATGTATTTGATTGGATATCATTTATTTTTTAGATGAAAACTATTTTTCTCAGAGAGATATTCTAACAAAAATATGTTAATATATCATTAAATAACTTCTTTATTTTTAAATGATTGAATTGAAATTTTTAGCAAACATTAATAAATGCACATATATCAAATTTGGTTACAACACGTAAGGCCGGCCGCAAACTATCGATTGCCATCTGACGTCAGATGCAATTTCTATAGACACGTGACCATTTCATAAAACATGGCTAGCTGCCATCCTTTACCAAGTTGTTAATTTGACGTCATTCGTGACGCTGTTTCCACAGCCAATCAACAATTCTCGAACATTTGTTTATCCATCATGTAACGGCGACGAATTCAATTAAATTCAATAGAATATTTCTATTAAAGTATGGATTCTTCGAATCCCGAAGTATCCTAGTGATCTAGAGGAAATACAGTATACGGTCGGCCGGATTGGCCGCGTGGAAACGCTTCGGCTTTCCAGTCTGGAGGACCCGGGTTCGAGTCTTGGGCCTCACCCCTAGAATATATTTATCATGGGGTCTGGGCCTGTCGATCCCCGTCCTCCACAATCCGGCTGACCCCTCCATAGGGATGGACTGGATCGTGGATGACGGGCGAAACACACAGGCCCCGTCATCCTGTGGAAGGGCTTGTTTCGTCCCGTCATATAGTTGTGAGAGACAGGAACGTGGGTTGGATTTTTTTTTGCTAACAGATGACGCCACTTTCCACTCAGTGAGAGCACTAAGTGACGGGGCGAAACAAGCCCTTCCACAGGCTGCCCACCCCTGCGGAGGGGTCAGCCGGATTGTGGAGGACAGTGATCGACGGGCCGGGCCCGGATCCCATGATAAATATTTTCAAGGGATGGGACCCGAGACTCGAACCCGGGTCCTCCAGAATGGAAAGCCGAAGAGTTTCCACACGGCCAATCCGGCCGACTGAGAAGTGCTGTTTTATATACCAAAGACAGTAGCTTCTTTAACGGGATTGTAAAAAGATCTTCCAGTGCAGGAAAATGCAATCCGGGAAGATCATATGTTAGCTCTGTAAGGGCCACAAATTCACACAAAATGTGAAGTTTCATCTCCTCCTTAGCATATTCTACAATTGGGATTATCAGCAATTCAGTCAAGTGAAGATGATTCCTAAGATGACAGCGCACTGTAAGGAACCTTGTAAAAATTCTAACTTGATTTTTATGCAAGGAAGCAACTCTAATTCACTGTAAAGAAGGATTTAAAATAAGAGCCTTCATTCGCGTTAGTCCAGAAAAAGATCTCCAATGGGAGTCTGTTTCTGTACTAAGACAAGAAACAGACTCCCATTGCAACAGCTCAGCATCCTACCAACCACGGACTGATTGGCAGGGTGTTGAACTAACAATCACTTCCTGATAATCCGCCCAAGTGCATCAAATCTGATACCCAGAACTGGTTCAGCTCCAATAAAGAGATAAGAAACCCCTTCCTTGAACACGCCCATCTCGCAACATCTTTGCCCTCAATCTCTTTGTATCCTGGCACCCAAACAAGTTGAATAATTAAAGAAGAGTATAATGAAAAATTTTACTTGAAATAACTATCAACGTAATTAATTTCTTTTCCATCTAAAGCCAAATAAAACAGCATAACTTTTCCAGTTTCTTTTTTTCAATTTAATAAACAAAATTCTTTTTATTATAAAGTAAATTATTATTATGACGTAGCAATTCGAATTTTTTTAATGTATATTTTGTATTATAAAATGAAGTTGAAAATAAAAAAGTAAATAATGTTTAAATTTCCAGCCAAATTATTAAATTGAAAATTATTGCTAAAGTTGAAAATTACTTTCTTATATTTACTCGTAGTTAGATGTATATCCTAAAATTAAAAAACTTACTATAAATTACATTTGAAAAGTATATTTCAGTAAAGTATTATGTAAAAAAATATGATAAAGTAATTAATTGGAGAGGAAAAAAATTCATAAATAATCTATCAGTTATAAATATATAGTCAGTGGCATACCAAGGAGGGCGGGGGGCGGACAGCTCCAGATCTTTGATCAGGGGTCCTCCGAAGAACCTATGTACTGTACAGTCTATTCCAAAATGTATTGCAGGTAGCAGAAAACAGTTCGGCTTTCGTACAAAACACGGAATTTCGTTTCATTTATCGTGTCGAGCGCTGGTTAACGCGCGAATTGGCGATCAGCCATTTCATTATGGTTACCGTAGAAACCGGGGTTGGGAGGTTGATGAGAGCGCGACTTATTTTTAAACTAGATAG
>WUQG02416449.1:0-15647 GCA_011317285.2 Androctonus mauritanicus | reverse complement strand
TCTCAGTAGATGCAGATTACACAAGATAGGTACATCTGGAAATAAAAGAAGAAAGTATATATATCCAGCAGCAGATGAAATAGAAATATTGATGATGATGATTCACATCAGTGATTAGTTTAGAACCATCTAATTCTTTATAATGTAATTCCTAATATTCATTTAAAATTTTTGATTAATGCTCAAATTTTCCAATTTTAATAAGTATTATTATAGTATAATGAGTATAATGAACTTATATAATCAGAAAATGAAAAATCAAAAAAACTAATAAACAATATTTTTGATCTCCTGGATGTTTTATTTTTGATAATATTTTCTATTCAAATCGTTTAAATTGTAAAAATATTTCTAAAGAAAAAATATATTTTGATAGAAATTATCAATTGATAAATAATTACAATAATTTATTTTATTAAAAAATAAAAATTAGCCAAATATAATCTAAACTGCCAAATTAATCCTTTGAATAATTTTAACAGAAATTTTAATAATTGGAAATAATTTTTATTAAAGTCAATGCCATTTCATAATAAATAAATTTACTAATAATTAAATCAAAGAGTAGTAACATCTATGAATTAATGATTAAACTAGAATTTTTAATTAAATTATTTAATTATTAATATTAATTATTTTTTATTAAATTAATTAATGTATAAATAAAAATATTAATAATTATAATTTATATCTTGTATAATAATAAAAATTAGTTTTCTGAATATAATAAAAAAAACATTATATATTTTCCTATAAATTTGAAATACAGGTGGTATATTTAAAAATTTTTTAAAATTCTGCTTATATTTTTACAATATCTTAAAATAATTATGGTTTCTAATCTATATGCAGTAATTAAATCTTTTTAAAATAAAAAATGTTTAATTACTGCATATAGTGAAGGGAAGTGAGAAATCAATCAAAAATTTTTTTTATTTTAAAAAAGTTAAATTACTGCATATAGTGCTAGAAACCATAGTTATAAGTAGTGTATTTTCTATTTTTAAATTAATATTATTTAAGGTTATTTAAATAAAATTAAATAATTTTTAATTACTTTGTCAACTATTTAAATATATTTTAAAAATTTTTTAGGTCATTTTCGGCATATAATTGATATTAATTTTATTTGTGCTATGACTCCTTCACCAGGTGATAAAAACTTGATAACACCTCGATTAATACATCACTTTAATATTCTTACATTGAATGAAATGGAAGATTCAAGTAAAGCATTTGTATTTGGAACTATATTGGATAGATGGATTGGTAAATTATTGTACATTTTCAAAATTTCATATAAAATAAATAGTATTTTTGATCAATAATTAGTATTTTTGATATAAATAAAAGAAAATATTAATTAAATAATTTCTAATCATAAAAATATATTATTAAATAATATTTTTACCAGTTGTAGCATTTAATTTCTTTTCTATTTTCTAAAATGCAATAGTATGGGTGTGATCATTAAAAAACTGATTAATTTTACCCTCCCTTAGAGACAAATAAAAATTAATCCAAATGAAAAAATTAGATATGCTCATGCATAACTATTTATTTACTTTGATGGCTCCATTACAACCAAAGTAAACAAATAGTTCATTATTCCAAAGAATGAAACATTAAATGAAAGAGTAAAGTCATTGGCACATTTTGCTTGGAAAATAGAGATTGTGGAAAATATTTCACTGTCAATCATTTTGTGAAGAAGGGGATACCAAGAAGTATAGTTTATAGCATTATTTGAAGGATTGAGAATGAGAAAAACCTGAAAAAAGTGCTGGTTCTGGTCAAAAGTCTAAAAAGATGACTGAAGCAAAGAAGGACCATCTTGAAGAATTAACTGTTGGGACATTTGCTCAAACTAAGTGAAAATTAACAAGAAAATCTAAAATTAAATCTTGAAAGGAATATTTTAACAGGAAAAAAAAAAAAACATGCCACCCACTAATTCTGAAACACAAATAATTCAAAAAACCACAAAATTGAACAAGCTCCACAGCTTGGCATTTGCAAAGCTCTGGACCAGAGTCACTTCCATCCATTTCAACCAAACAATCAGATCTTTGCCTTGAAAATGCCTCTGCAGAGACATTTTCAAGGCAAAGATCTGATTGTTTGGTTGTGTTGAAAGATTAATCATATTTCACAGTTGATGGAAGTGACTGTGCTAGTAATAAGACTTACTATCACAAGCATGATGTTGATAAAAAGTCAGTCAGTTAAGTACAAGCACTCTACCAAATTCCTGAAAAAGATTTTATGATTAGCCATTTCAGAAAAAGGAAGATGTAGGCCATTTATTCATCTGTCCAACAACTCTATCAATACAAAAACTTATATAAAATAATTAAAATTCAAAAAACTGCTAAAATTCAAATTTAACTGGTATTACAAAATTGTGTAAGGAAGCACTTAAAACAGTAGGTTAAAAAACAAAGTTTTCAATAGTTCTGGCAAAAATGTCAGAACCACTGAAAATGGTTATGTTGTAACCAAAAGTACTCTGGTTAAGTAAACTTAGTTTTTATCCTACTGCTTTAAATGCTTCCTAACACAATTTTGTAATACCAGTTAACTTATATAAAAGAGTATAAAGGTAAGACTGGTTCCATTCCTCAAAGAAACACCATCAGATGGTCAGTACATCTTTTGACCCAATATCACCAGCACTCAATACACAAATGTAACTCTCTCTGCATCTGACACCTTAGATATAAAATACATTTCAAAAGAGAAAAATGTCCCAAATATATGACAGTTATGTCGTATTGAAAAGATACTGGCACTATCTGAAACAAGAAAATATATAAAAATGGTTGAGAGACTGATGATGTTGCTGAACTAGAGAAAAGGATTAAGCAGATGTCCTTGTCTTCCATGTTCAGGAATCTTATAACTAAAGTGAAGACAAAAATTGTCTAGCTGCTGATTATGGACCAGACTCACATTGTAAATAGTTAATCTTTATGTATACACTTATATTTTAATAAGAATTTTCTTAAAACCATACTTTCAAAACTTTTTTCCAAATTTTTAATGATCATATCCATATTATAATGGTCTAAAATCAAAAAACTAGAAACTAAATTAAAATATTTCTCTTATGATATCAGTAACAAATTGATTATATGTTATTTTTAACTTATTCTTAACTTTTAAATACAATATAAACTAATTTATGATTATTTTGCTTATTTTGTATTTTTTAGGGTGAGAATGTTAACATTTTGATATACTATGAAATATTTATACAATTAGACTGCAAATTATCCAGAGTGTGGATTAACTCCAATTAATTTGCAATCCAGAATGGATTTTTAGTTTTCGATATTTTATTTTAGATGCAATATCTGAAAGATTTTTAAATGCCCAGCTTTATTTATTATATCTTAGATAATTTGCAATCAAAATTAGAATCAAATTAAAATTACAAATATTGCAATAATTTCTTGTTGCAAATAAACAAATTTTTTGTTTCCTTTTTTTGATAAATAATAGAACATTTGAATATGTGTGTATGCAATTTATTTTTTAATATTAAATGCATATTGCCCATAATTCCAATTTTTTAAGTATTTTTCAGATTATCCAGGGAAATTAATTTCCTGTCTATCCCCTGTTAATTGAGAGTATATTGCATATAATCATTTCTCAAAGTTACATCATAATTGGTTTTAAGACTGACAACATTATTTGAGAAGATATAGATTGAGAAACAAATTCAATGATAAATGGGATAATTGGCTCTAGGTCAGGGGTTCTTAACTGGGGTATGGGAACCAAATGCAGAGTATGGGACTTTGATCTCTGGCTACTGATATTTATATTATTTAATATATTAATTTCTATTTTAGTAATGCGTGAATGGAACATGATAGAATCTTCTTAAGGAGATATGAAACCATATTAGACAATCCATTGGGTATATGGAGTCATCAAAAGATTAAGAACTTCTGCTCTAAATAAAAAATTTCAATCAAGAAAAACAGATACACATATTCTGTATACATAAAAAATTTACAAAAAAATATAAAATCTGATAAATCATATGGCAGTTTAAAAAGAAAGAGCACTTCCTATTGAACTGTGGCCTTGTGATCTGAACAGACTCTGATGTTCAATAATATAAATTGTAATGAATGAATCTTTGATGATGGCTAGAGGAAATCAAGCAGTAATGTTTTGAGAGATAAATATCTCATTTATTTTAGAAATTCCTAATAACTAGCAAGCATTCTCTTTATTATTCCTTATCTAGTTATCATTTATCACTTATTTATTTGAATCAATGTTCTCAACTAATTTTGATTCTAATTTTAAGGAATTCTGAATTTCTTAATTCAGTTTTGAAATTGTCATGGTCCTCTCTTCAGACTCAATTATCTCAGATTTTTTAAGCATTGTTTGCTTCAAATTTCAATAAAAGCAACAAGCATTATCTTATAATCATGGGAGTTCATCAAAGCATCTTTAGTAATAATTCCAGATCAAATTCATTGCCACTATGGACTTTCTCAATTATCTGGGCAATAGAATCAATTTCTGGAGTGGCTTCTAAGTCATAAATATCAATAAAGAAGAAAGAGTAAACATTCTTTTTTACCAGTATTCTTTCATCATCATGTGTGTTCTCCCATTTAAAGGCTTGCTGCTACAGATCTCACAAAACTCAAGTCTTGAACTTTTTAACATCACTATAACTCTGTCCACTTTTCTAGACCATCCATCCATTCCTTTCTTGGTCTACAGTTCCTGCAGTACATAGTGGTGAAACATCTTTATGTGCCACCACAGGAATTGTTTGCCCTCACTGCAGTTTTACACCAAATGTTGCAATCTGAGATCCATTTGCTGTTTTTTATAGTTTTCAGTCCGTATGTGAAAGCACTCATTAGCATCACTGGTTTGCCCCCCTAAGCTGTTAAAAACTGAATTATAGTTTGGATATCCTGCTTGAACAGATTTTCAATCATATCAGCCATCTTCAATGTTACATCATGCATTTAAAAATGATGCAAGTGTACAATTTAAGAACACTGTACATGCACAACACATACAACTTCACTTTAGCATTTGCATTCCAAAACTGAAATGTCATCTCATCATGTGGCACATTTCGAACAGGTTTTATTTGAATATGCCTTATAATTTGTAAATGATACTATATTGAGGTCACTGATATAATGCTAAAGCTGGATTTTTGATTCTTTTAAAGTGGCAATTTTTTTAAAGTAACTTAATTAATCAAGCTATTATCTGAAAGATATAGATATCTTAATTGCATTTTTAAAATTATTTTTAATTTGATATCTAAAGTCATAATTTATATAGATTTTAAATTTTAGTTAATTTTACTATTACAGTATTTTATATTTTAATTTACCACACATTTATTTTATTGATGTATTCATTATTATTTTGATCTTTATTTTATAATTTCTTCATGTTTTGACTAAATATTAAAATTTAAATTATATGTTTTTGATGTTTTGTCCCTTTATTCTTTGAATTTTGTATATCAATAATGAGTAATTATGTCTATTATTAATTTTGTATTTATTAAAAATCTGTAAAAATCAAGTTAGAAAAAAAAATCTAGTTTTTAAGCTTGATTTTGTTAATTTCTATATAAAAAGTTGTTTATGATTTTATAATTTTAGGTGATAGAAAAGAATTTAAAGAATTTGGAAAAAAATTAGTTAATTCAACAATACTTATCTATAATGAAATATGTTCTATATTCTTGCCTATCCCTTCAAAAAGCCATTATATTTTTAATTTGAGAGATTTCTCAAGAGTTTTTCAAGGAATATCAATGGCAAATTCAAATAGCATTGAGGTCTTTAATTTTAAATTGCATAGTTTAAATTATTTATTTTTGTTATAAGAAATAGTTTTACAATAAATTATGTGATTATTAATAGAATTCTATTGATATGCTACGTCTTTGGTTTCATGAATGTTGCCGTGTTTTTCAAGATAAATTAAAAAACATCGAAGATTGTCAACTTTTTGAAAATATAATTCAAAAAAGAATGGGAATAGATTTTTGTGAAAATTTTTTTGATGTTACATTAAATAAATCAATATTATTTGGAAATTTTATGAATGTTACATCAACTAATATAAAAATTTATGAAGAAATTAAAAATAAGAAAAAGGTAAAATTATTATAACAATTAATATAAATATTTATTATTTATTGTAAAATTATATTTATCGTAGTTAAAAGAGATAATAAATAATTACTTGGAAGAATATAATCAGACATCAACTTCAACAATTTTACAATTAGTTTTATTTGAGAATGCTCTTAATCATATATGTCGAATTTGTAGAATTTTATCTCAACCATTTGGAAATTGTTTACTTTTGGGAATAAATTGTACTGGACGTCAAAGTTTGAGTCGTCTGGCTACTTATATGTGAGTTGTTGTAAAAATTTTTAAATTAATATATATTATTATTATTATTTATTGTAAAACTTTTTACATTATAGATCTGGTTATGATTTCAAGAAAATTATGTCTTCAAATCAGTTTGAATGGAAAGAAGAATTAAAAATAGTAATGTTAGATGTGGGAATTAAATGTAAAAAGACTGTATGTTATATTAACAGCAATCTGGTAAAATTTAATTTATAATATTTATTATAAAAACATCTGAAAAAATATTTTTATTATATATAAAGTTTAAAATATTAAAAAAAATCAAAGATTGCAATATATACTCATATATAAATCAGTCCTTATGTAAGCAGATTCTCTACTTCAAAGTTTGAAAATCAGTAAAAATATGAATTACAAGTATAAATTAATACTCCAATTTCCAAGTGTTAAAACAATATAATATTCATTGAAATAAGTCAATAATTTCCTTTGGATCATTGTGATTTCATGGAAAGAACAATCTAGATGGAGAGCAGGACATGATTGTGTCACATTTCTCTACAATATGATTTTATTGAAGAGTTTGTTTGGCAGAAAATATCAAAGAACTATTAAAATTTTTTATCATTTTTAAAACTCAACAAAAATATTAACAAAATTTAAATGATAAAACATTATAATCAAACTTAAAATATCACAAACTGAAGTACTTTACTCAGTTGATTGCATAAAAATCCTTTATTCTGTGTACTTTCGGTTAGTTTAATAAATATCTTCAATGAAAAGATAATATTTTAATTTAGGATAATATCTAAGTAATTTAGGATAAATGTAGTAATGAGAATGGAATTATCATAATCAAAACATGCACCAGAATTTTACTGCAACTAACAAGAGTGGAAAGACAACCAGCACAGACATGATATTTGAAATGCAAATTTGATGTCAAAAATCAGCTACAAAATAAATTCTGATGTTTAAAATCAGTTACATTATCTCATGTTTTCTAAATTATCAGATTTATCAGAAAACATGCCAGTTGACAGATTTCATGGGTAACACCCATTGCCATGATGTCACATTATGGCGTCAAAGAAATGGAAAACAAATTACTCATGGTTGTTTGCATTAGGATGTATGCTATCATAATGTTACTAAAAACTACAAATAAGTTTACAATCAAAATAGACTTCAACTACTATAAGTATCACTTGAATAATACAAGATCAAGAGAATGTGGTTTTTCCTATTTTTGTGCAGATTATGTACATGAAGTTGAGTCAATGAAATATGTTATTGGCCAAATGCTGGCATTCTCAAAGAAAAACTATCAGAAATCTCTGTTACGAAATTTTCTTACTCTTTATATCAAAATATGATACTGTGCACGTTTCTGAAAGTTTGTAACTGGTTGGATTGTGTTGGAACCAAGGTTAGAACAAATTCTTGCGGTAAATTTTAATTAGCTTTGAAATAATAATAAATGAAAACAGATCTGAGCAATTTAATAAAAAAGTTAAAAAATATAATTAACAAAAGACCAAACAAATTATATATTTATTTAACAAAAATTAAAAAGACATTTTTATGATATTTTTAGGATGAATGCATTTTTTTAAGTACGTGATTATTTTTTAAAAAAATCATAAAATTCCAAACACTTCATTTCATAGTTACAATTTTTGTAAATGCAAACTTCTAAGTTGAACTTTTTCATTATTCCAAATATTAATTATTATTGAGAATATTCTCTGAATAGGACCATTTGATCACTTTCTTCTTCAGAAACCTGATTTCATTTTCCTTGTTGGTTTTGTCTTGCACATAACTACTAGAATGTTTTGTTTGACTTCTCAATCTCAACTGATTGTATAGGCAAATTTTGTGATGGGATAGTTCCATATTTAAGATTTTTCTTCTAATATTCATATCCTTAAAAGTATTTTCAAACATTTTTAAAACAAACATGATTTATTTCAGTAACTTATATTTCAATTAATAAAATTTTGCAGGATTTACTAACTTTCTAAGGTGCAGTAATCAGTCTTGAGAAAATGTGCACTGCATACAGAAGACAAACTGGTCAAGCTATATTTCATTCTCAGTTTAACTTCCCATTCCTTTTTTAATTGTTTACTCTTCAGAAATCAGTGAAAAGACACATCATCTCTACCATGCAAGTTCATGCATCCAAATACTCAATAATAAAAAACTATTATATTTTTTATAGCATATATAGCTAGTTAAAGGTTGATTGTTTTCCATTTCTTAACAGCCATATTAGAAATAACACCAGTATGCCGACAAAATAGAGGGCTAATCTGAAATCGGTCAGTTATCACTCAGAAATATTGAAGATCATTATATTTCCATTTAATATTAAATGATGTTACATTCATTAGCTGCAGCCATATTTACTTGCTAAAAACAGTCAATCAAACACATTTTCAATCTTATTTATAAAGCTCAGAGTAAATTAATATTTTTTTGAATTTATTTAAATATGAATATTCACATTCTTTTGTATATTTTTAATAATATAATCAAGAAGAAATAGACATTTTTAGAAATAAATTTG
Organism: Androctonus mauritanicus; assembly: GCA_011317285.2. Taxonomy (NCBI): domain Eukaryota; kingdom Metazoa; phylum Arthropoda; class Arachnida; order Scorpiones; family Buthidae; genus Androctonus; species Androctonus mauritanicus. The sequence continues at coordinate 6,674 of WUQG02416449.1, read as the reverse complement.
GTGCATCCAGCTGCTATCATAGAATCTTCTACTACCATAGAAAGAATGCTACTTGACAGGTTTATATATTTTTAATCATGTTTATGCTGCATCCAATACTTAAATGCCTACAAAAATATTAATTTATATACAGTCATATATAGCCATATATTTTTAACAAAAAAAAATTGAAAAAATCAGTAAGATTGATGATCTTTAATAAGGAATTAATATGATAGATTGCATGATGGGTGTTTAGTATGACTGAGCCTGAAAATCTTATATTATGAAAAATTTTCTGATTTTTGGTTATCAGGTATATATGCCAATCTCCTCTCTTCAAAAATTTTTTTGGGGAAAAATTTCTTCATTTATACATGAGTATATACAGTAAGTTATTTTTATAAAAATTTTACTAATTTAAATTTTCAATCTTTATGTTTATAGAGCCAGTTTTATTTTTTTGCAATAATATATACATATATATTCTTCTAATTAAAAACTTATATTTGTTTTAGATTATAGATGATGGTTTTATGGATGATATAAGTAATTTACTTACTTCTAGTGATATACCAAATATAATAGGAGAGAAAGAAACTGAGCAAATTTACTTTTCACTTCGATCATTTTTAATAGAAAATAAAATATCAATGACAAAATTAAATGTTTATTCTATTTTTAGATCTTATATTCGTAATAATTTACATATTATAATTACCATGAGGCAAGTTTTCATTTTAATTTGATTTTATTTTAAATTAATATAATCGCATTTCATTAATTTAAAAGTTTAATATAAGTTCATCATTGATTTTCCAGCAATGGATGGTTTAGAATCTCATTTGGTCCCTATAAATTTATGTGAATGAATTTGAAATTCCCAGTTATTATTGATTTATTGCTAATAATAATATAATCAGCAATTATAAATTGTATGACAAAAACATTCAAAATAAAAACTTGAAACAGTAACAATAATAAATGACTGACAGATAATTCAAAAATAAATTGAATCATTGATAGCAATAGAAAAAAATTACTTTATTACTTAAATTTATTTGTTTATTTATCATATTTATGTAAATCAAAAAATTTCCTAATGCTGTTACATAAATAATAAACATAAAACATGATCTGATAACATTATCATGATTATCTGAACTTCATATATAGGCTTTAAAATAAGGGGAATTCAGGCAAAATGTATCTAACTTTTTTCACTTTTGATTGGATTAATGCCTTCTTCCAAATAAGCTATGTACTAAATAAGTTTATATACTTAAATGTTGGATGATTTCTGACTGACTTATTAAAACACCACTGTTTTGTCTCATGTTATCAGAAAATAAATGGAAGCAAATTATTTACAGATTTCATTGTTTCATATTATTGTACAATTACTTTATAACTGTTTTTATCACAGTCCTAATAATTTATAAATTATTTTATTACTTATCCAAGTGCAGCTGTTTATAATTATTAATGAAATATAAACTGAAAGGATTATTGTGATCATGCAGGAATTTTATATATTACATATGTAGAAATATTACAAAATACTTTTAAATTTAATTTGCATTTAATGTTTGTTTAATTTAAATTTTTAGTTATTCAGAATTTGGTGCTTTAGAAACATAGAAGAGATATAAAGTAGTTCATAGACATACTGATGAATTAATATTAAATGATTTCCATTTATCTAGCAAAAACTGCTAATGTAGAAAGTTCTAAAACAAAAGAAACTGGAAAGTTGATGATGAACCTATGATCATATAATAGAAAAACTAGATAATGTTCATAAATAATTATTTTCTAATGTTTGAAATTGATAATGTTTTTTAATATAATATATAATAATAATCATTAATTTTACAATAAAATTGTCAATAAATAGAATATATAGTTGGAAAGTCATAAATTTATTGAAGACGATAAAATTTGCTGACTCAATATTATTACAGTCCTATTGACCTTTCCCATGGTAAATTGAAGTATTTTTTTTCTTCACCATTATTCATAAATAAATAGATGAATTCTAATGCAGATAAATTACTATCTTAGGTACAATTTGGGACAGAAGTTATTTACATAGTGTACTGCCATTGAATTTTCTGATTTTGAAACAGATGATGTAGTTTCTGCTACAAAACTAATTTTACTGTATTGTTTAGCTATATACATGGGTTAAATGTCTTTTTATGAATGTTTAGAATTTATTTATTGCAATTAATGTTCATATTTTTGATTTTTTTGACACTTAATATTTAAAAAAAATTTATAAATCAGGAAATACTGATATATTCAAAAATATTAATTTATTGTTCACTTCACAAATAAGATTGGAAATGTGTAGGCCATATTTTTTTGGTGAGTAAGCAAATGATATATACAACCATTATTGTATATATCATCATCACTTAAATATTAAATGGAGATCCAGCAATCTATGTATCAATATTTCAGATCAACAGTTTGTCCATTTTTTAATAGTTCTGATTATTTAGTAAATATAGAATGATTATTTTACAGTTAATTTCAGACATCAGATTTGCATTTCTGTTGGTTATGTGTGTGCTGCTTGTTTTTCTGTTCCTGTCAGTTGCAGCAAAATTTCCATTGTATGATTTGATTCTGATTTTTTGCCATTTAAAATTTGTTAATATTTTTGTTAAGTTTCAGAAATGACAAAAAATTTTAATATTTTTTTGATATTTTCTGCTGAACAAACATTTCAATAAAATCATATTGTAGAGAAATGTGACTGGATATAATGCAACATTATCATGTCCTATTATTTTTTTATAGCACATCATGAAATTCCAATACTATAAGCCTCTTATTTTGTCATAGTTGCCTTATTTATTTTAAAGAGAATTGGTAATTGGCTTATATGTGAGTTTCAGTTCTAAATTAGCCATATTCAAAGAGAAAGACAAAAGGTTTGTTTCTTAACTCGTAGAGAACACAATACAGTCTTAATATGAAATTAAGCAACTGTCTGATTGCTCTTGATCATTGGGTCCTTTTCAGGATCCAATGATCAAGATCAATCAGACTTTAATGGATATAAAATTTTTAAATTGAAAATCAATAATAAAGTAATTAATTAATATAATTTTAAAATAAAAAAGTAGTTGGTGAAATAATTTTTGAAAATAAAAGAAAATTTAAATTTTCTCAGATTATCATTTATATCTAAGCCTGAGCATAATTCTTATACTGAAGCAAAGGCATTTAGTCCAATTAGCCTGAAATTATTTTTATTAAAGATGAAGAAGAGGCTAATTAACGAATTAGTTAGAGTGCTTTGATAGAGTTTTCATAGTATTTTAATTGTTATTCTTTATAGAATAAAAACCAGAAATCTGGAAAATTCAGAAATTTATAAAGAGCATTATCTTGCGTACTCAGATTTATGATTTAACTAGGGCTTATCTTTTGGAAATATGTAGGGTATATCACATCAGTATGTTTTTCATACTTATAAAAAATAATTTTTTTAATTTCTGAATATTTAATCTGAATTATTTTTCAAAATATTGTTATAAGTAGATCATAGTATAGTAAAGATCATAATATCCTTATTCATAAAAAAATTCAGTATATAAGATGATTAACAATTTATTTGAAAATATTAATAATTTATATATGCAATATGATTTCAATAGTGTGAGGTTTTCTCTTTTGTAATTCCATTTAGTCCAAGGCTATATGTTGTAATCAAACTTCTTTTCTCTGTTGTTTACAGAATTGAATTTAGTTGTTATAATTTAATGTGTACATGTTGATCTTTTAGTTCTTATCTTTTTTGAATTATATAGGACCATAAGAAGAGACAATACTAACTTAAATCTGTTTCTGAAATCATGGCATAATTTTCCATAAAGGAATTTATGATAGTTTCAAAAACATACAACTCGTAAGAGTATTTTTGGCTTGTTAAATAAAAGAGAAGCTTTCTAGTTTCTTTATAATGCAAATACAATTGATACTGTATATGCAATGTTCTATTATTAATAAAATAATTAATTTTAAATCATTTTTTATTTTGGAAGATTCCAAATGGTCTAAGCTATTTGGTAATTCACGGTTACTTCAAATCCAATCACATCAAACTATTGAGATTCTGTTGTATTGTACTATCAGAATCATTAAAAATAGTTTGAAATTCAAAGAATGATCTCAAAAATATTCTTAATTTACAAATTGTTTTTAAATTGAAAATCAATTATATAATTTTTAAAATAAAAAAAAAAATTTAAATAGTTTACAGATTTAATATCTAATTATATATTCTTTGTTTACTTCACTTATATATTATATTAAAGAAAATAGCTGTAAATTGATTTTTATAGTTTTAAATAAATTTTATATAATAGAAGAAAAAATATATTTATGTTTCGTTATAATTTATTTTATAGTTATGAAGAAAATTATCAAAGTAGATTTAGAAAATTTCCAGCTCTGATTAAATGTTGTAATATAAATTGGTTTCATGAGTGGCCACAGGAAGCACTTAAAGAAATAGCTTCTTCAATAATAATTAATAATCCTGAAATAAAAGAGGAGAAAAACATAACTTTAAATTTGGTATATCTATATAAAAATTTTATCATTTATTAACAGAACTAAAGTTATGATTTATTTTAATAATAATAATAATAATAATAATAATAATAATAGAACTAGATAGATTCACTCAATACACAAAAAATAACACATCAATAATAAAACTTATGAAATCTATTAGAAAGATTTTCAGAAAACTAAAAATACACACACACCATGAAAACCACAACACACATATTAAGAATACATAGACACACTAAAACAGAAACTTGCAGAAAAATTGCAATGTTTGAAACAATACAAAACCAGTTTAGCATGTAAACAAGACGGCACACTATTCACAAACAAAAAAAACACATTCTACAGCAACATAAACACTAAAGACGCTAGACAATCACAAAACAGAGAAATACCAACACAACAATCAATTACTAGCCCTTGGTCTGCCCTGTGGGCAATGCCAGTTACACACAACAAGAAAGCCAGCTGGATCACAGAAGAAGAGAGATACACATTAAACATACCAGAAATGCCCTATACTGCCATTACTACAGAAGAACTCACAAACACAATAAGATGCACACACAATTGGAAAGCCCCTGGTGTAGATGGCATTCAGAGTTACTGGTACAAACATTTTACCTGTCTTCATGATTTACTGGCCAAACATCTCACACATCTCATACACAAACCAAAAGACACACCTTCCTTTCTTACACAGGACATCACTTTCATGAAACCCAAGAGCACAAACACTGGAAACTCATCACAGTACAGACCAATTACATGTTTGCCAACACTATACAAAATTTTAACCTCATGTATCACCAATAAAATATACACACACATCAAAGAAAACAACATTCTCACAGAACAACAGAAAGGCTGCCGTAGAAATCACATGAGATGCAAAGAACAGCTGATCATCGACACAACACTACTAAAACAAGTATACAAACAACACAGACACTTACACGCAGCATACATAGATTACAAAAAGGCATTTGACAGTGTACCACATTCATGGATCATACAGACATTACAACTTTATAAAATCAATATTACATACATCACATTCCTACAAAACATAATGCAACACTGGAGAACAACACTACACGTCACCATAAACAACAATCACGTAGCCACAGAACCCATACACATTAGACGTGGTATTTTTCAGGGTGATTCTCTGAGCCCACTTTAGTTCTGCCTCGCCCTAAATCCACTTTCCAACAAACTGAACACATCAGATTGTGGCTACAACATTAGACAAAACTGAACAACATATCACACACACACACACACACACACACACACACACACACACACACACACACACACACACACACACACACAACATTAAAATGTACGCCTCATTACAACAGCTGTTACAAATCACACATTTTCAAATGGAGACACTATCAAATCCATAGAAGAGAGTGAAGTGTACAAGTATTTGGGATTCCAACAGACCAGACTCACAGATCAGAAGAAAACTAAACAAACACTGTCAAAACTGCACACCAATAGATTAAATAACATTCTCAAAACACATCTGAATGGAAAAAACACAGTGAAAGCCATCAACATATTTGCCATACTGGTACTGACTTACTCCTTTGGAGTGATAGAGTGGACACAGACAGTGACAGGATTGGGCATTCGCCCACAAATCTGTCCGAGTTCTGACCCTGTTCCCCCTCAGAATCATTTCATTTGGTTGTATAAAACCTTAAATGTAAGTGGAACTCTTGCTGGTCCATCCAGCATAGAAATGTTGTTATCGCATCAAGATTGCACTCCATATTAGGAAAAGAAAACTTAATTTATTAATGTAAATAGAACTTACAATTGTTAACTTATTACAAATAAAACATAAGTCTCTCTCTCCTGTGCAAACAGTCCAATTTGAGCAAATGTCGACGAAAATTTTAACAGTAGATCCACACACATTTATGAACAATCAACAATAACGTTCACCATACAATAAACTTGAAATGTACTCTGCCAAAGAGAAAGAGAGCTGTCTGCGCTGTCCATCGGCTGTCTTCTTATACCTCACAGTATTTACATATTGTACAAGAATAATAAAAATAAACTTTACAACAATTAAAACGTAGTGT